>CCAG010000726.1:0-14946 GCA_001077435.1 Glossina morsitans morsitans | reverse complement strand
GAGTAAGTGCCTAACTGTTTCGATATGCTTACATTCATACAAACTAAGCGTAAAACAAACTCTTGTAACATTCAGTCGAGTATTAAGTAGTTATAGTTCTTTCTTCCTTTAGCTAGATAGATAGATAGATAGGTAGATAGATAGCTTTTGAAATATCAAACAAGAAACCAAAGGAATTTTTATTGTTAAAAATTCTCAACAATTCAAATTCTCTCATAAGCCTTTTTGTCTAAAGTAGTTTCTGTTAGGAATAATTTCATAATTTCCTATGAGATTATTATTAGGTGTGCAAATAAATTCCTTCCGCTCAAATTGGCTACTTCGTAAAGGGTACTTGAATTTCAGGTACCGATAATTTAGATATTGATTTTTGTATAGTGTAAGCTTGAGTTACTTACAGATTGTGCCTCGGTATGCACAGCTGGATTAAATGCAGCTAAAGCTACGAAAATGAATATGTTGGCTTGGAAAGAAAATGCGATAAATTTCAAAACAGTTGCAAACTGAAAATCGTTAGTCTTGTAAAGAATGAAAATTCGCATATGTCCATCCGTCCCCGGCAAAAGCCACCCAGGAAATAATATTCAACTTAGGCTGGGAAGTTTTAAGGCCTACCTCCCTCCCCCCATACACACACAACCAGACTGTATTTCCTTATGATTACGACTGGCTTAGATTGATGCAGCCATTTGTAACAAGTCGGCAGTTCTAAAAACTTCAAGATGGTCGAAAATGGATCGATGGCTATTTCGTTCCATAAGCTACCCGATGAATGGCAAAAGACTATAAATAATGACGGTGCTTATTTCGATCATTAAACTCCATAACAAGCATAGTTTTAAATACACGTGAATTGTATCAAAATGGCAGCACGAATTTATTGGCATACCTACTATTATTATCATTTATTTAGACCAAAGAAATTAATTCTACAACTAAAAAAAAAAATAAGGATGGCCAACCAAGCAACCAACCAAGGTCAGATGCTTCTTTTTTCTTCTTTTTTTCCAAACGTACACTGGATGCTTACTCCAGAGGTTTTGCAAAAAGTTAAATACTTTATTGATAATATGTTAGCCGAAGTACTTTCAAGATGTTTGCAAGGTTAGAAAACGAGTCTTCGAAGGATTGGCGTTCACAAGGTGTATGTTTAATCGTCAGATTTTGTGCACAATTACAAATTAAAGAAATAGATTTCTTAAGGATCCATTTTATGATAATGAAAACAGCTTTTTAAAAAGTCTGTTCAATTATTTATTTATCAAAATGTAATTAGTGCCCATCCGAAATGACGACCATACCTCACCTGCCCGAAAGGGTAGAAATTATCTCTCAAATAAACTGAAGCTTATCAAAATCTGATAAATGTTAAGATAGTTAATGTTATTTGAATAATAGACAGTCTATGGCACGCGCTCGCAACTACACCCAAAAAGGTTAAGAGTGAAGAAGAAGACTGTTTGAGTCATAGTTAGTTTGTGGAATACCCGGGCAATATAATCATATCATACATACATACTACCGATACTGATACAAACTAACAACAACAACAAAACAACAACAAAAAATGTAACAATGTCGAGAATAAATTACTCCAAGTAGAAATACTCGTCTTTGTTAAGATCAAGAAATCAACATTTTTTATAATAATTCATTCGTATGTCACTATTTATTTTGCATTTCTTTGTTGTGGTTTTGATTTCATTTGTACATATGCATATGTGTATATGCAAGATGTAGGTGTAAGATACATACATGTAAGGGATTTGATGAAAACGTTAAATACGCTTTAAACCGAATTATCAATTTCCACTACTTTAGTTCTACATTTTGACGCAAGTTTAACATAAAGATTTATGGAAGCTGCAAATAGTAGCTGAACAAGGGAAAAAGTGTAGAGATATTGTTTCTTTCCTTAATCATACGTGTCTGTGACTATCTATGTTTCAAATAATGTCTGATTACTGTAATGTTTAAGAATCAAGTCTCCTTCAATTTTCATCAAACAAACAGATGAGTTTATAATGTAGAACCCCAAAATCCACTGCAAGCTGGATAAAATCATTCTAATTAGAATTTCATTTCTTTAATATGAAGCGTGTCAGCCTTTTACCAACCAAATGACCGAAGCAATACATTCTGTTTCCGTTACGTATGCGTAACTTGAAACTCGTGCTAATAATATGTTTTCTTCTTCTTTTTTTTTTATTCTTTTTTTTTTTTATGAGTGTGGTTTTAGTTTATATAGCTGTCGTAAAATGGAAAACTTCACGGTCTCTCACCTGGGAATGCAATTTCCAATCTTTGTATGCTTTAACAATGTAATCCATTTTGCAACAATTTAATAAATATATATATATGTATGTATATATATGTATGTTGAACCCTTCTATATATATTAAATTGAGAAATTTATTTTTAGCACTAAATCTTTATACTGCATGGATGAATGTCTTTGATCTTGGTTCACTTCTTCTTGTTCTGTGCTTAATAATTTCTCTTTACCCCTCTAGCACTTTGTTTGTTTTACAATTTCAAAAATGAAACGAGAAAGAGAGAGAATTACACCACACACGCACGCAAGCGAATTTGTATTGTTACAGCAAAGCAAAATCATATAATGGTGTTGTGTTGGATTGGATGATGGAAGTTAGCTAGCTAGCTGGCTGTGGTTCTGCAAACACGCAAACTTAAACAGAAGGTTGAATGACTTTAATTTTTGCACTTTTTATTAAACTTTAACAGCAGCTGTCAGTCACACAGCAACAACGAGGAATGATTTTGTCTAAAGTACTGCGGTTCAAAGTTAGTTTTAATCAATAACAGAACGAGGCTTTCTTTGCATTATTTTTTTTATATTTTATTATATTTTATTTTTATTGTACAAGCGCAGCAACGATTAACGAATTCTCTTAATACTTTTTTCGCATTCACTGATTTCTTTATATTTCAAACGTGATTTTGCTGGGGATTTTTTTTATTTTTATTTTTTCGAAAAGGCTTGGTGTGTAAACTTCTAAATAACACGTATCTCTGGTTCAGCAATTGGTTTTTGGCATTTGCAAAACATTAAACACATTGTTATATACTATATGATATTTTATTTTATTTTATTTATTTATTACTTACTTTTTTTTTTTTTTTTTTTGATATGAATGCTCTTAGGGACGTTTTTACGAAATTTCCTTTACATTTACATTAAGTTTTTGATTTTTAGTCACACAAAGCCAGATGAAATCCAAGAAACGAGCTGTTTTGACATACAAAAAGGAAAAAAGCCAAGCAATCAACCAAATATTAAATTTGCGCGCACAACTAACTAACTTCCTACACGTTCGCTCTCAACTAAAAAACTGATTAACTAACTAAGTTTTATTAAAGTGATAGTTGCTGTTGGCTGTGTTGTATGTGTCGTTGCTGAAAATAATAATAAAATTAAAGACAAAAAAAAAAAAGAAAAAAAACTGTTCTTTCTTAAAGAACACAATAGAGAAGAGCAAGAGCGTAAATGGAGAGTGAGTAAGTTTTAAATAAGCATTTTAATCTCTTTTCTTTCTATCTCTTTCGTTTGTGTTACTTTTTAAGAAAGGACTTGATCGTTATGTTAATAAGCACATCTATATGTACACACATGTGTATGCATATACAGTGTTTATTCTGTTACTCAATGATGAGTGAAATTTTTTTGCAAACTCTGTGTAAACGGGGTAAAGACGGTGTAGTAATGAAAAGGAAATGAAAAGATAACAATGTTTTCTATATAATTAAGAAGAAGAAAATTTTTGTTGATTTTGATTTTATAGATTTTTTATTTCGTTACATGCGCTGAAGATAATTTATTTAATTTATTACTTTTTAAGCAAACTGTAAATAAATAGCCGTTATCTGCCATTACTATATGCAATATACATATAAAAGAAAGAAAGAAAGCTTGGAAATATTTTCTGCTGTTATATAACTAAGTGTTTAAATAAATGTTTACATTTCTGGTGAAAGTTAAGAAAAAAAAAAAAATCATTTGTCAAGATCTTGCTCATATTAGGTCATCCCATAACCAATGCGGTTCTTTATTTTTTTTTTTTTTTGCTTAATCTTTATTAACCAAAGCAAAAGGAGTCCCAGGTAACAAGCAGCAGTGGTAACAAACAGCAGTGGGCATAATGGATTCCTTAAATACAGCATATAATGAATAATGCAATCGGTTTACGGCTGTCCGTTTGTCCTACACTTAATTGATATACAAATCTGACTTATGACCTTAGATCTTCGCTTAGAAAAATAAGTTTTGCTGTAGAATCTTCCTGTCTTATCATATCAAGTTAATTAAAGAAAAATTAAACTATGGGTTCTCTGCTAATTGGCATAGAAAGAAACTAATTTTCCTTTCCTGAGATTTCAAAATCTTCTTTAGCACTGAAATCGTTTTTAACTGGTAAAATTTCACGATCGAAGAGAACCTTTTATTTATTTTCAATCACAGTTAATCGGTAGATATGTAGAAAAGATCTGCCTAAAACGAAAATTCAATTTCAAAAGCTAAAGTTCAAGATAATTTCTTGTTGTGAAAAACCTTTGTCTTAAGATCTTCCTGAAAAATGAATATTCACTTCGCAGACTCAGCTTTTAGTAAATAACTACAACTCCGCTCCCTCAGTTTCAAATAAAGACGTCCCACCATCTTACGCTGTTGATCTGAACGTCACGAAAAATGTGGCATTAATTTAGCAGACATTTCACTATATGTATATAATCGGTCTTATTACTCATATCTCATTTATGTTTATAACAACGGCTTGTGGCATTTCAGTTCATCGATCTAGTGACCTATGCCGTGTAGAAAATTGTGAACCAATGACCTTGAAAATCTGCAACATCTCTATATAATGTCGCTTTACATTCCGTTTTCAAAATTTCATCTTTCTTTCCAAACCATAAGTTCCTGTTCTGCTTTTTGTTAAAGCAAGAAAATGTTTCTTGCAGCCATCTGAGAGGATACTCAGAAAAAAATCCCCAATTTCCAAACTCGTGCAAAGAACCCAAAGATGAATAAATAAAAGTTCTGAAAGGTTAAAAAATTTGATCTTTTTAATATCAAGCCGATTAGACATATCTTTTTATGGTAATTTCATTAACTTGGGTCATTTCCTGCTAACGCTCACAAATACGTGAACTATCACCTATGTTGTCCACCTTCATCTAATCAAATCAAATCCTGTTTTAAATAATCCAAATGCAGACCCGGATCTAAATGCTGTAAAGCCACTTGGTGATATTGAATCTCGTTGCTTATGGACGATATTATAATTTCATTAATATTGTATTCCTCAAGCAATCGGGTTGGCAGCCGATGTGAGTTCAATATCGAAACAGTTTTTCGTTTTTTTACAGCTTGTGTGCAACTAAGAACTACTAAGAACGGCTTACAGTATAATTGATGAAGACCGTTGAATCTCAAAACAGATTACATTTGGCAAGCAGCAAACGACAGCCGAAGTTAAATTTCATTTTATA
Source organism: Glossina morsitans morsitans (assembly GCA_001077435.1). Lineage (NCBI taxonomy): Eukaryota > Metazoa > Arthropoda > Insecta > Diptera > Glossinidae > Glossina > Glossina morsitans. The sequence goes on along the minus strand of CCAG010000726.1, from coordinate 9,435 downwards.
TCGGTACGCGGTGACTTGATATGATCCAAGAAGCAAGCCACCTAGACAGAGAAATGCCGAAAACAATTATTTAAGAACATCCAAGTAGATGGGAACCAACAGTTATCGACCAGTGATAATCCTTGTGCAAAGAACTAGGATGTGATTTATTAATTTCGATAACTGGCAAAGAGTCACGATAACAAAGTTTGCAAAAGGGTAAAATTTTGTGCCGAGCTTTTTTGAGTGGACATATAAGTCACATGCCTTATTGGCCCAGTCCAGCAGTTCATCTCAAAAAACGAAGCAAAAAAAAAAAAATCTCAGATCGTTTTTCAGAAATCCCAACTTATTTTTTTTATATCATTTTTCATATTTTGATTAATGACAAGACAAGTATTTTAGATTTCGTCAATTTTTGTACCACATTTCAAAGATGTATTTTAATTTTAGTATACAACTACTACAATATTTTTCTTTTCATTATTATTATTATTATAAATTATTTCGTATGAATGTTATTCTAATGTCTCCAGAAAGAAGAAAAATTCCAAACAAAACCCCAACACACAACGGATATATATGTAAATGATTTCGTTGTATCACAACAGAAGTCTTTATTTTTTCCAGGCTATCGTTTATCATCATTTTAGCTTTTTTTTTTAGTCGAATACATTTAATTGAAATCACCACTTTTGCCATCACAAGCCACTATTTTAACTTTGTCGACCTTAGCGAATTCGTGAACTTCTCGGAATTCCACTTCGTTCAGCATTAGTGTCCAGACGTTATCACAAAAACGATATGTATTCAATTTGTTGGCTTTAAAGGTGACGCGTGCCTTTACTCGTTGACTCAATGCATTATTTATACATTTATCGAATTGCAGAAGCACCTTTAATGCCAAGGCTGGTGTTATTTGGCCATACTTTAAAAGAAGAATTTATTGATAATTTTAACTCTCCCCAATATTGTTTACACGCATATGTTAGAATATAAATCGCACATGTACCTGTATTAGTTCGTCTAGGCTTTCCTGTAAAGTATGACCCAATGTGGTGTTGCGATACAACTGATAGGACATGATTTATTTGTTTTCAAAATTTATTTGCTGCAATTCTTTTCTATTATTTTGCTATTATTATAATTATCTGGGTTTTTTTAATTTTTTATTCTTATAAGCCACTAATAACAAAAGGCAACAAATAACTCCAAGAAATGAAATGCCACCTGTTCGCCAAGTAACAATTTTGTTGTAACATTTTTCTCCGTGAAATTCACAAGACAGTGATTCGTTTCCAAAACGTTTCAAAAGTCAAATGTAAATGAATTTTAATTTTTGCACTATAAAGAGATGGTACTAAAATTATCTTGATAGGAATGGAAATATTTACAAGAAGATAAGCAGCAATTTTTAAAATTTAATTCAACAGAAAAATACATTTTTTTTTTATATTCTTCATCTTTAAACTGAAATTCATTCGTGTGTATGGCCGAGTAGACAAAGTATCTCAACTAATAAGTCAATGGTTGTGGGTTCAAATCTTCATTGCAGTAAAATTTTCAATAAAGCCGGCAGCCGTATGCCATATATGTCTCCAATGAAAGAAATTATAAGAGAACATTTCCATTTTCGCCTAAGCTTATGGATTCCGATCTTCCTTCCTGCTTTATCATCAAAAGCTAGGCTTTCTTGACAAGCTCATCCGCTCTCAAACCCCCAGAAATGGACAATGAATTTAATCCTGCCTGACAAGAAGTACTTATTATCTTCAAGACTATACTTTGTTAATGCTGTTGCGTTGAGGAAGGCGATACCGTTCAATATCAATAATTGCTGGTCCCAGGACGTTTAAGGTGACTACAAAAGCCTGTATATATGCCTAGGTCCTACATCGCACAATAGAGTTATGATATCTATATCTAATATTACTACAGTGAGAGATTCCATAGTCTTACTGGCACATCAATTAAAATAATTATTGTTGTATGTAATTTTATCTAATTATTTCTTTACAGAAAAGACAAGAAAACTTGCAACCCTAGTTCAAGATGGTTTTGTCCCTGGTTGTTTGATGCATTAGCCTTTTGTTGCTGTTTCTTTTCTCGCTCTCTCTAAATTTGAACCCTTTGGAATAAAAACATTATTTTTTGTACAATATTGCCACCCTATAAACTTAATAGTTCTGGGCAAACAAAAATTTCCATACGTTTTGTTTGTAGGGTTGCTAAACCATCTAACCGTTGCAGCTAAGCATAACTTATGGAGCTGGCAACTTGAAATTAACTAATTGGTTACTTTTTTCAGTTGATCTTTATTTATTTTATGGTTCGGATGTGTCTTGCTCCATGTCTCTTTATTGGAAGTGAATAAATAGTTTTTTGTTTAAAAAAAAAAAATAAATAAATAAAAAGAAAAGTATCAAAAAATTTTAATAATAATTAAGAAAGAAACAAAAACAAAGTGAATGTTAACTGAATAAAGTTAAAGTTAAATGTATGTTATTATTAAAAATACATATATACACAATATATGTAAATTATTATATACTATAAAATTACTGTATAAGTAATGGATGAATCAAAGAAGGTCGATAATTAAGAAAGGGAAAAAAAGGAAAAATCATTGTGTGTGTGTTATACGGAAAATCTTATGTTTTTTCGAAATTATTTTTCCCTTTTTTTTGTTGTTTAAAGCAGTGCATATATACACATGTGTGAGTTAATAATTTAATAAATAATTTCTTTGAATAGAGACCCACAGAGAGACATCGAGATAGAGAGAGAGGGAGAGCGAGAACGAGAGAAGGAAATTGATTAAATATTCTTTCAAAGTAATTTTCTTAAGATTTTTTTTCGCAATAAGAAAATGCAAAATTATTTCTTATTGAATTTTATTTGTCACCTAGTCGTCATCCATGTACATATATATGTGCGTATATATATATGAAAACATATATGCATAGGTAGAGTTTTTTTTTTTGCTTTCTGAAGTTGTTCTATTCCAGTGCTCTGTTGATTAAGATACTCTATGCTGCTCTTTGCAGCGGGGGCGGGTGGTCTATTTGGATACATGATTAAGTCAATCACATCCAACTCTACATACGCGCGACACAACACAGCGCAAAACAACACTGAAAAGCCATTATGCAGTAGCGAATAAGTGAATAAGAATAATAAAGAGTAGAAGAGTAGGAAAAGAAAATTGAAAATATAAACAGATAAACTTGGCTTTTATTTTTTTACTTTTCGACTGTTCTTCTTCTTGTCCATCAAAAATTTTGTCAATTATTTCAAAATCTATTTTATATTTTTCTATACATAAATACATATATACAAGTACTTATATATAATGTATGTATGTGTATGTTACCCCCTGCTTAGTTTTCCTTTTTCGCCACCACCGTTATTTATTTATTTATCTTTTTTCCCATTTACTTAATTTTATTTTCGTGTTTCTGACAACAAAACCTTAAAACTGTTCTTCTAGTGACTTTTTTTGCTTAGTAAAAATTACATGAGAAGCAAAGAGTGTTAGTAGATAAAAAAACAAAAAAAAGACAACATTTTTCCAAAATTAATTTCCGTCGTATAAAGATTTTTTCAAAACTGGATTATAATAAATCCGACGATATTGGATCTCTACAGGAAAACAATTCCGGTATAACCAACAAAATGGTTAAACGGTAAGTGTATTAGTGTAGAACGAATAATTTTATACAAACATTTCTTTATCCTTTTTTTGGTTTTTTTTTTAGGTTTTTTCTTTACGTGTGTATGTGTTGGTAAACACTTGTATTACATTTTGTTTTTTTTTTTTTTTTTTGCTTGTAAATGAAATTCTTTTTCTGCATTCAATTAAAATTCCAGTTGTTGTTGGTTTTCTCCTACTTTTAGATATGCTACTAAATCCATCTGCTTGTTTTACACGTCTTCGAATTTTAAATGGTTTTCAAAATCCAAAGAGTTGCCTTCCTTTGCCTTATTGTGCTCTGTCACTAAGCGTTAATATGTAAAAAGCAATTCTTTACTTGAGAAGTGATAAAATCCTATTAATTTTGTGGCGAATTTTTCGACCCTTAGTCATTATGTAAAAAGTTGAAACGATTCCTTCGTTTCGGGAATTAGGAATTACTTTTTTGTTGGTTCATAACATTGCAACGAAGTTTAGATTCACATTTGTTAAAACGTAGGCTGCTGCTGGCATTTTTGGGAATGAATCAAACATACGCTCAAACTTGAAATTAGGTCGACATTTTCGATCGTAAATGTCACTTTTTACTGCCTTTATCCGCATGCATAAAATCGTGAATACGGTGTGGACAGAGGGACAAAAGCAAGCCAAGCTTCTCGTGGATGTCTGTCTCTTATCTATTTTGATCGGTTAGTTTTTGGTGGGGAAGTGTAGTTTAAAAGTTTAGTGTAGGGAGCAGGAAGAGGTCCTGAGGTGCTTTCCTTAGACCTTTCGGATTTGCTTAGGAGGTTTCCATTAAATATGTATATGAAACTTGATTATCTTTTTATAAACAGAATGGTTAAGAAAAGACATGCAAGCAATAGGCGGGTGGGGTACTTGTTATATTAAACCCTTTCATATGCGAAGTGTTGCTGTTTGAAGAAATATATGTGCAGCTGCTATTAATCAACGATAAGCAATATAATGATTGATAACTCATTTCATTAATAAATAATTCCTTTCTTGAAGCTTTGCTCGCGAAACTGATAATAAATTTAATGAAACGAGTAAAGCGAAAGTGAAAGTGTAAATAAAAACTATAATAAGCAGTTGAGGTTTATGATGTTTTTTTTCCACATTTGCCCTCCTCCTGATAAAGTCTTGATAAGTTTTTTTGTACTCTTGCAGTAGAGATTTAATTATTATTTTTTTTTTTATTTCATTACATTTAATAATAGCATTTAATGTTTTAATAATAGGCAGCAATAAAAACATTAATAAACTTTTAAATAACTGCCACCGCGAGCTTAGAAACTTTATGTATAATTATATCATAAGAATTTTTGTTGTTGTTTTACTTAATACAATGGTCGTCCTTAATACTTTAGAAAAAGGACAAGCGGTGCGCTATTATCGATCAAATTAAATTCGAACATAGAAAAATCAATAGGGTTAAGGTTTACGGTACATAGGCAGTTTATTTGCATGTCGGTTTCTTTTTAAAGCGTGCAGTCTGTCCCTCCAGAAATAGCAAAGGTTTATGAGAAAGCTTAAAAGATGATGATGATGAACAAGAATTTCATTTCAAATCTCATTTACTGACTTAATTCCTTAGGAAAGACACGTGGCTCATTTTTCTTCTAAATCGATATTGCAATGAGCGTCTGACCATCAAGTCTTTATAGAAAGATGGCCGGGGAAAGAATAGATCTTTGCCTAACGTTTTCCATTTCCACTTCCAAGTCGTCCATGATGCTATCGAAGGTATTTCGGGGTCTCAATTATCGAGTTTGCCCACTTCATGTGTTTTCCTAAATTCCAAACTATTTCCCACGGCATCCCTTGTCGTCGATATATATTGATGAATGATTTTTCAAACACCTATAATATCAGGTCTTCTTTTAATGTTTTGTATCCATTTCATGCGATTCCAAGAAAGCGAAGAAGCGTGAGATCAAAAAAAAGAAGAAGAAGAGTATTTTAAGCTTCCTAGTCATGGAAAATTTTTTCTCAACAAAAAAAGAGTTTGCATGCATATCCTTACTTCGACTACTTTCCGTAGTAGTAGAATAAAATCCTGCTTTTATTCTCTCTATAGGAATCTCTCCTAATAGTTTCAGTTTTAATTTTGGCATTGTTTTCTTACTTGTTTTTCAAGTAGAGTTAGTTAGTTGTGAGGGGAAGTAATTAATTAATTAAACATATTTTAATTATAGTTTAAGTGGTTACATTTCATAGTCGTAAGTCGTAATTTCTTGTACATGAACGAAGAAGGATTGCAATAAAATGTCTTTGTTTCTTCTAAAAATATATTTGAGAAAATAATAAATGTCGACATAATTTACTACGAAGCCGGTAGGTAAAGCCCGAACCTGTGTTTAAGAGAGAAAAGGTTTCGAGAAAAGGTTTCGAGAACACGTATTTTGATTAAGTTCGAGTAAATTGGCTCACAATTTCCTTTTAATTACTTCCCAAAGCAGTTACCAGGGATTAAAGGAAAATTATGATTCCATCCTTGATTTGAAACAATTTTATAAATATTGTAAAATAGTGGGGATCGATTTATATGCCAAGTAATTTTTTTTTACTTTCTAATTAGAATTTTAACTGGCGGTTAGGCGATAGCCATAATAAAAACTATTCGTATCTTATCTTATAAAATGGAAGCACTTAGTGCGTGCTTAATAAAGAAATTAATTTTTAATCGATAGTTACAGTTACAGTTAGGGAAATTGTTTAATCTATCGATTTTTTCAAATCTCTCGATACTATGAATTAAAATTTTAACTGGCGGTTAAGCGGTGGTCATAATAGAAACTAATCCTACCCTATCTTATAAAATGGAAGCGCTTAGTGCGTGCTTAGTAAAGAAATTAATTTTTAATCGATAGTTAAAGTTAGGGAAACTAACGTCTAATTTATCGACTTTTTCAAATCTCTCGTTACTAAGATTCACAAAAAGGATGTAGAACTTATTTATATTAGTTGAGCCCATTAAAGTCATGGTTCTTTTCTTTTGTACTGGCTACTTAAGGTGAAAGTTAGTCGAACATCAAAAACCAAATAATAAAATGAAAACTTTCTCTTCTTGTAGACCTTTCCGAAAATATATGCTTAAATCAATTAATTGGTTAGGAATATCGCGTTTTTACAGTTTAAGATTTTGTTTCAAAACATAATTAGGGAGAAAACAGCTTTAAAGGAGCCAGTAAAATGAGTAAAAAACTTTTTTTATAATATTAGATTTAAATATGGAAAAACAAATCGCTTTAGAAGAAATGAATCTCTTCCTAACTTTTGGTTAAATTAATAACCCATGTTTAATTGAAATAAGAAAAAAAATTGAAATAAACGCATCATGGTTAAAAGGACTTTCCTACGTATATTGACCCTTCCTTTGCCAAAGTTATTTGAGGTAAGTCGTCTTGGGGAATGAATCTCTTTTTAACCTTTGGTTAAACTAATAACTGAGAAAACTGAAAAAAAAAAATAAACGCATCATGGTTAAAAAGGCTTTCCTACATATATTGACTCTTCCTTTGTCAAAGTTATTTTGCGATAAGTTGTCTTGTGAAATGAATTTTCTTCTTATCGACTTATTGCGAATAGTGTTAATGGGTGAATCGAACGAACACAGTGCAAAAATAAAATTAAAAAAAAAAAAGTCATAAAAAATGCCAATAATTTTGTGTCTCATTACCTGGCAAAGCCTCCCACCATTCCATTGAAAAAGTGATGATGGGGAAGAGGGTGGGGAGGGAGAGGGAGGGCAATAATATTTTGCTATTTCTACAAAATCATTATAAACAAATATCTATAAGTAAGCGAATGCTTGCTTACAATCTGATTGTTTTTTAATTGCATTTTTTTTTCAAGATATATTTTAGCAAATGTTCCCTTGTTCGTCGTCTTCTTTAGCAATTATACTTTGTTTTTATATAATGTCTATGGTTAAGTTACTAATCCACCCTCTGCTGCGTTTCATAAGTTACAAGTATCGTTGTCATCGTCATCTTTCAAGTTGAATGTCTGTCTCAATTAGCGCATGCGTCTTGGAGACTGTGGAGAATTGCAATCCACCTTTGACGTTACTTTGCTTGCTTTTCCCATTTCTTTTCCTTTATGTGTTTTGATCATTTTCCATCTTTTGTGTAGCAACCTGATAGTGATAGGCGGCGGGGGTAGTGGTGGTGGTGGTGCCGATGGTGGTGCTGGTGATGCTGGTGGTGCTGGTGATGCTATTGTGCTGCTGTGCTGCAGTTTTCTTCATGATTATGAAGCAAAACAAACTGTTGTGCTTAAGAGTACATTAGGGCTCCTCGTTTTTACTTCTTCTTCTTCTTCAGCTTCATCTTCTTTTTCTTCTTCAGCTCCTTAGTTCACATCAAATTATAGACGTTTTCACTTCTGTTATTTGATTTATCATTGTTTGGATGCCCTCTCCGCGAATGAATGACGTGAAGAAAATACTTCTCTTCATTATCTTTTCTTTACTTTCTTTTCGATTTCTCACTACACTCATGTATATAAAATTAAACTAATATTTACGTTAATCAGCAATAAAACGAATATCATTTTATTTCGCCGCTTTCAAAAAACAAGTACTGCTTTTTTTACTTTCCTAAGCCAGCTAAAGGAAGAGAAATGATAAAATGTGTAAATGTGTGTGTGTTCTCAGGAGGACGAAAACAAAAAGGTTTCATTGGAAATTTCAGTATAAACTATTTATTAACGCGCTGTAGCGATAAAAATTTAATCTAAGTTTAGCATCTGAACGCTAACTTGGACGTACTTTGACACTTAATAACACATACACACGGCATGGGTTCAATAACTTATCCCTCTTCAAAATTAGAGAGTTATTTAGATAGAAATAATACTCTCTTTTTTCTTCCTATTGTCAGCTTAATATAATGCGTATGCCTTGTAAAGTTGACTTCGATCTATGGAAAAAATTTAGAAATTGTGCGGAAATACTTTCTAAACTTCAATCTCGAAAATAACGAAAAATTAAAAAAAATTTCAAGTTCAAAATTCTTGATGCGATATAAAGAGGATGAAAGAATGGTTCAGATAGGAAGAGCCAAGGAGAAAGCGAAGGAGAGAGAAAAAGAAAGAAAGAAAGAAAGACAGACAGACAGACAGACAGACAGACAGAAAGAAAGAAAGAACGAAAGAGAGAAAGAGAAAGAGAGAGAGAGAAAGAGAGAGTGAGAGAGAGAGAGAGAGAGAGAGAGAGAGTGAGAGAGGGAGTGGGGAGCAGAAGGGTTCTTTGTGCAACCTCTAATGTTGTGTCTTCAACATTCGTTACACTAAAATCGCATATCGTTACATTCTAAGACTTCCTTGGGTTTCGGCGTTTCGTCTGTTATTTATGCACCCTCCTCGGTGGTTGTGGCTTTACCAGATTTGCCAGCGTTGCTATAATCTGTCCCAATATGTACAGCACGACGAACAGTTATAAATTTATTCCTGGAAAATGGAGTTTGCTCCTCATCGCAAATTTCATTGACATTGTGAAGTACCAAAAAAGTCCTTTTAAACTTTCGTTCCCTATGTCCAGAGTTTCAAAAAAGTTCTTGTTCTTTATTCGTCCGCCAATAGCTCGCACATGTGATGTTTTGTGTGATACCCACAGCACTAACTTAAGTTTTCTGATTAGGCGGAAAGAGCAAATTAAATGGCAACCAAGAGTTAATCATCACCACACACACCACTTCATGTATTTACCCACACACACAAACACATATATACGTAGATATGTATTATCAAAATAAACT
>CCAG010000721.1:0-10037 GCA_001077435.1 Glossina morsitans morsitans | reverse complement strand
GAGGACCGACGAATAGGTCTATCTCGGCATAAAATTCACCGCGGACGGTAGATGCAAGATTAGGCCTCAAGACGATGTAATCGCGAAATTCGACAGCCTCACCCGTGCGTCTTTGAAGCCTCGGCAAAGATTACGCGGTTCTTCACTGTTCATCTTAGTTGTCTGAAAGAATTCGACCGGCTACAATGATCCTTCGCGAGGAAATGGTTGGCGCTTCCCCATGACATTCCGACCGCCTTTATTCACGCACCAACAACTGGCGGCGGTCTGGGCATACCGAGTGTCCACTGGTATGCGCCGATGTTGCGAAAAAAGCGGCTAGAAGCAGCTAAACTACCAAATACGACAGAGGAAACTTGTATTAACTATACCATGAGAAGGTAAATAATCGCCATAGAACTGCGGTTGAAAATGAATAATAGGCTCCTTAGATCAGCGGCCCAAATAAATGATTACTTCAACCAGAAGCTGTACAGTTCTGTGGACGGCGCAGGTCTTCGAGAATCGAGCCGCCATGGGCAGGCCCACCGCTGAATAAGCGAACCCGCAAAACTGCTCTCGGATAAAGACTTCATCAATTGTATACGCACAAAAATAAATGTGCTGCCATCCAAGTCTAGGCCGACGCGAGGAAGAGCAAACCAAGATCGCATTTTCGGGCTGGATGTCAGCTGGCAGAAACCACGTACCACATTGTGCAGGGGTGCCACAGGACCGCAATGGTAGGTAGGCAATGGTAGACTACATGATCTTTCCTTTGCCAATTTTCCTGAGATTAGTGTTAATCGCTTACCTTTTAGTTTACCTAAGGCTCGTTATCATCCACCAATGTGTATTTTCTTTCATCACAACAATGATGGTTCGTTGAGCTTCTTGAACGTTCCACATTCAACTTTTTCAATTAAATATTAAGATTTCCAATATCAATCAATATTTCAATCTTAAAAGCTTAAAATCTTCCATATTAAGCTTGATTGCTCAGTTGAAAGTATTGATAGCCTACTGTCATCGTTCTATAATATATTAAACGTAGCTATTTCTGCATCCGTTGCAATCAAGCAGTCCCGTCCTCGAAGCAGTTGTCCTCCATGGTTTAATAAGTCAACTAAATATGACAAGAATAGGAAAAGGGAGCTTTTCAAAAAATTTTCGAAAAGTGACTCAACTATCTCAACGGCGAGGCATAGATTTAATTTCCTCAACCACTATTACAAATACATTCAGTTTATAAAATCCTCACTGTTTGCTAATTCTAAATACCTCCTTAAGTTTGGTAACTCCAAAAGAAAAATCTCCATAAATCCCTCGCATGTTCCTTTTAATGGCATTGAAACCTCAAATCTCTTTGCTGAATACTTTCGATGAAATTTTTGGACTGCTAACCCCAATTTGACTGTGAACTACCCATATCCGATAGCTAATAAGGTTTCAATTCCTAATTTGGTCATTTCAAAAAATGACGTTTTAGAGGGGCTGAGCTCTCTAAAGTATACCTGCCCACCTGGACCTGACGAAGTTCCATCATATGTACTTAAATCACGCGCTGTGGAGCTATGTGGTGTTATTTCAAAGATTTTTAACCAGTCCTTGAATTTAGGTGTTTTTCCTATGTGTCCTTATCTGTATTCACAAAAGTGGAAGTAGACAACTCGTTGAGAACTACAGAGACATAGTCAACTTGAGTGTCTTACATAAACTTTTCGAGCGATATGTTACTCACCATTTGGTCTTTGCCATCAAATCGTATACTTCTCCACTCCAATATGGCTTTCGAAAAGGAAGATCTACGGTCACCAATCTGTTATAGCTTATTTATCATGTTTTCAAGGCCTTTTCTAGATGTCATATACGCTGATTTTAGTAAAGCGTTTGTTTTGGTTGACCACAACTTACTGATCTTCAAAACTCCAAGCTTCTGGCTGCACACTCTATTTAGGATAAGCTCTTATTTGCGCAATAGATCTTTCCGGGTTTTGTTTAATTGAATTCGCCGTAACGTCTGGCGTACTTCAAGGTAGCCACTTAGGACCCACTTTATTTAATTTATACATTAATGATCTGCCCTCGGTGATTAAATCTTACCAGATCTTAATGTGAAACTGTTTCCTTCCTTTTCCATAGAATCGCAATCACATCAGCTTCAAATTGACCTGAATAATTTGGTTGAATGGTGCTCTTGAATCTTCTGAAACTAAATCTAAATAAATGTAAGAAGCTTTCTCTCTCTTCTGAAACTAAATCTAAATAAATGTAAGAAGCTTTCTCTCTCAAGAAGAAAGTCATTCATTACTCATTATTTAATAGGTTCGCGCAAGTTGGAGGATGTCGATTCGATTCGTTTAGATTTAGGCGTTCTGTTTGACCAAAGGATACATTTTAACTTGCATATTGAGCCCTCGTTAGGCAAAGCTAGGTGCGCGCTTCGTTTTATAAAGAGGTGGTTCAAAGGGCTTGATGAACCCTACATTACGAAAAAGCTGTACATGTGTTTGGTTGGACATGTCTCTGCTGTGTGGTCTCCTTCCCATAGGTGCTATGTAGATTCAATTAAATCTGTTCAAAAGCAATTCTTGTTGTTTGCCCTAAGGAATTTGGGTTGGCATCCGAATTCCCTTCGGCTGCCAAGCTTATGCATGTTTGCGATGGCTTAGGGGATCATTTCCAATTTGGTCCTGTACCGGTTGTGGGTACGGTTCTGTGCTAGTTGTGTACATGCTTTTTTTCTTTTTTTGCTTTTTTCCTTCTTCTCCCTCAGGTTTAAGTAGAATAAATAAATAAGTAAATAAATAAAGACGCACATAAAGAAGCAGAAAACGTTAAAACTGGTGATGATTCAACCGAATACACGCAGAAGCATGCGCCTGCAAAAGTTAGAAATATGTATAAAAATAAACGATTAAATATTGGTAAATAATTCAATTCGCCTGCGTGAAGTCATCAAATGTATTAACCGTCAGAAAGCGTTACGTTTTAATGCGTATACCTTTCTTAATATCAACTCATCCTTCTTGTAGATCTGAAAGTAAACGGAAATAAAACGCACTTCTGATTGAGATTTGAATCGAATTTTATTTCAATATATCGTTTAGACCTTGAAATTATTTGTGGAATACAATATATACATAATTGTAGAGCGTACAGCTATTTTTACAGTTTATTACGACCGTAATTAATCCACGGTTGTGTTTCATGCATGTGGGACGTAAAGAATATAATAAATTGTGTGTGCAAAAGTAATTTTCAGGTGTGGTTTGGGGACCGCAAATGCGATTTTTAACACGAATTGCCATTGTTTAGCATAAAAACGGCATTGTGGCTACCGTCAATAGAGAACGCTGGGGAAACATGATTGATGTATTTGCAAGATAACAATGGCACGAAATAATGTCTAAAAGAAAAGAAAGTTAATGTTGATATCTTTTATTGTTTTGTTCTTATTACAAATTTCACTTCTTCTGTTATTCAACAAATCAACAGACGAAAATTCGCTAAAATGTGTAAAATAAAAGTTTTTGTCGCATAGGTGTGTGATCAAAACATCATTTTTTACTTTGCTTGAAAAACAGAGGTTTTCTCACTTTATGTGCTACTGTAGATTTGTCGTTAGATAGATTTTAATCATTTTCAAAAGCAACCTGCGTACAAGAACTTTCAATGTTTCTGCCAATTTTGAAATCAACGGCTGTACCTTTGCCGCCAACCGAGTGCTTACAACAAAAATTGCACAGACGGACAGACGGACATGCTTAAATTGATTCAGAATTTGATGCTGAGCAAAAATACATTCACTTTGTGAGTCTCTGAATCTTCGTACTGGGCGTCCCAAAGGTTCTGATAAAAAATAATATACCTCTTAAATGTGAAAAGTTTGTATCAAGATGTACTGGTTTCACATCGCCAAATAAACTTGGTAGCACTTTGGACAAGCTCAGCTGAAGTTAAACAAAACCGTGAACTTAAACTTAAATAAAAAATTTGTCATCTCTATTTCAACATGTGTATTAAGATATCCGTGCACAGTGAATACTTGAATTAACAAATAATACTTTCTATAAAAATAAAATTTTAAAAAAGTGTTGCGATATAAAATAGCAAAAGTCAAGAAAATATAAGCTTGCTTGACATTGAAAAACTTCGACGAGACAAGTTGCGATTCATGGTGACTGCAAATGAAAAGCATGTTTGTCCGCCAAGGTGATTTGATGAGCTGAGCAAGCTGAAAATTTTGGCAGTGATATTGCCACAAACAACAGTAAGCGCGCATTTATATTATTCGTTAACAATTCATGGAAGAGAAGGGAAAAATTTTTTTATTTATTACCAGAAAAAAAGTTTTTCGAAACTAAAGCTTTCTTAACAATAAGGTATAGAATATAGCCGTAGGCAGCACAAAGTAAAACGAATTTGTGATATATTTTCATACCAAACAATATTTTATTGAAAATAGAGTCCATTTTCGCTTCGTCGAAAAAAATAGATAATAAAAGTAATAGCATATGAGAACAAACGCACCGAATAATTAATATCCATTGCTCATTTTAATATATATTCCAAACCAACATAGGCTATTGACGATATCGAAAACAATCACCTGAATCATGGATCATGAAGTGGTTATGTCCCGGGCCAAGAACATGTAGCGCTACAAGATTTTGTGGATGTTGCGCTTGTTGTTACAAACTAATATCTCACGTTTCCTCACTAAGCGTTTACTATCTGAATGGTCTAAGGCTGACCGATAATTGACGCAGCGTTCTCAAAACTATTAATGGGGTTAAAAAACGTTTCCCTAAGGGCTCTCCGCTTCTGAATCCAATTACAAACATATTCATCCCTTACGCAAATCTTCCAATTTGGACTGCTTGTTATTCATAATGTTGGAAAAGAGTAGTAATCCCAGCTAGCATCAGTTTAGGTGCTGTAGAACATTTTGAAAAATTGCTTAAAGTAGTTGAGTCACACATCACTGAAGTTTGTTTGTCATGTTTTGGCATTACGTCACATATATCGTATCATTATTAATCAACGGGATCCAATTCATATAACTCTAAATCGGGAATGCCAATTATCTTATTAAAGCACATATACAAAGCTACAGAGTGCTTCATCTGCGGATTCCGATATGGCTCACTAAAAGAAAAAATTACAGAAGTAATCCAATTTTTATTAGGTTTCCTGCTGATATAGAATCAGAGTAAAAAACTACCTTGCATATGGAAGAAAATTTAATAATTGGTCTGCAGCTATTGGTAGTTTCGCTAACGTGATGGGTTCTTTTAGAACTCAAGCCAGAACGTAGTACGTAAGTACCTTTAAACTGTACCAAAATTTGTCTTTTAATTGTGTCGTTCCAGGTTATCTGGTCTATATTAAATTGGAAAAATAGTACTTCACACACTGCTTCACAAAACCATAAAGACCACTTCATATGGTTGGATTGGGAACTATATGAATCGTAGCCAGCAGTGTTTCCACTCGCAGAACACGCTCGTAATAATTTAATGAAATTCGAACACCGGTTCAATTGCACACCATGCAATTGGAATTCAATTAGATCTGTCTTCTCTATGCTGTTTGTTTGCAGGAATAATGGGCTTATACTTCGATGGAATTTTCCGAAATTGTTGGATGTTGTAAGAATAAGCTTGAAGGTAATTTTTATTTCATCTTAATAATGACCACCTCATATTTAAGTAAATAAGAAGAACTCAACTCTCAAGTGCTAGCACAAAATGCTTTATAACTAGTTATTAAGAGTTTATTTAAAGTATCCATATGACCTGACGAAGGATTACCCATCTAGTTCAACTTGATACACTAAAAATGCAATTCAAAAAAAATAATATTTTAATTCCATTTTTGATCACAGAAATTCCATCTACTATTTTGTGAATGTAATTACATTTAGTTACGTACTTATCGACGTACTTCACAGACAACAGTGTTTGTTATCTACAAATAATTTCCAATTTTGCTGAAACGTGTCGGGAAAATAGCCTTTCCATAAATTTGGTTTGCGAGATATTAAGATAAGCATCTTTCTATGGTCGACAATTCTATCTTTTCTTTTTACATACATTATAATTTGGCATCGAATTTGGCAGAAACATCGAAAGTTCGCACACGCAGGTTGATATTTAAAACGATCTAAATCGGTCAAAGAACACTCCCACTGTATTGCGTAAACTGACAAAGCCTCGGTTCACGAGTGTAGCGAAATTAAATTTTTTTTCAATACCTTTATAGCGCGCAGAAACCAGCTTCAGAATTCCCACTTGATCAAGTTTCAAATTCTAATTGTACCTGTGTATATGCGTCCGTTCGTCTGCCCAAATGTGCAGTACTTGTTGAAGATGTTCTCCAGTTCGCAAAAGTGAAGGTATCACCTACAAATTTGCGAAAGAATTTGAAACTTGATCAAGTGGGAGTTCTGAAGCTGGCTTCTGCGCGCTATAAAGGTATTGAAAAAAAATTTAATTTCTTTGTTGTCCGTTTTCCTGAATTGTACTCATATAGTCCAACACATATATATCATATAAATTTCCCCTTTTATTCCAAAAACAGAAGAAATCATCCGCGTCCACTAAACATTGTACACTATAAAGATTTAGTTCTTTTCCTCTTTTTTTAGTGTTGTTTAGGATAACGGTGACGAATACAAAAGATTCGATCACGACCGAATATAATTTTCTTACTTCTTATTACAGTATTTAGTTTAATTAATCTTTCTCTGGAGGAAATTCTTCTCTCCGAGATTTAGCATTGACTTTTATATTTGATGCTGTCTTTGAATACGTCTCTGTAACTGTAAATGAATTTTTGTCGCTTTGTTATAACTGAAAATTGGTTCAAGGCTGTATCATGATCCTTACAATAAACCTTTATTTTCTCTCCTTTTGCGAACAAGTCTTGAATCGAATTTTATATCACTTTCAGAAACAAAAGGAGAGCTGACGACTTTTATTAAAATTTAGAAACGACTTACGTAATATACCTTACGATTCTATTTTCGTTTTAGCAATTCAGATTCTAAGACAGGATTGCCAATTGTGGTCGTTGCAATAAATTTTTAATTTACGTTTTAGGAGCACATTACAATTTTTTTTATTATGCTTCTTTATTCCTATAAAAAATAGAAAACCCTGGTCAAACTTAAAAACATCATGTTAATACCCCAGTACTTGTAGCCTTTTATTTATTTTTATTAAAAATGTAGTTGAGTTTTCAGAGGCTTTATCAAAGCATATATTTTATATTATCGGATATGAGGAGCCCGTACGATATTCTTACGTGAAACATCGATCAGATAGAATCGCTAAGCACTATAAATTTGCCATACGGTTTAATATGAAGTGCAATGTTATTTATTAGAGACATGTTAGACGAGGGTCATTAAAGGTATTCAACACATACAAACTGTCAGGGCTTTAGCCGATTCCCTGGTGCTGGGGTACGCTCAGCGGCACAAGGCTCCGACTCACAAGAATTTTTTTGCTTTTTTTTATATTTGAAAGAGGTTTGGTTTTACTCGTCTACATTTATTCCTTTTTATTTTAATTACGATCGCATTAGACACCATTACTCGGAGAATTGCAATTATCTCTCTTTTCAATTTATTTTCAATTCTATTAAATTCGCTTTTCATTCAACGCGTTATAACTATGCAAGTCGGTCAGTAGATCTTTTACTTGTCTCTTCCGTAGACAAACTTAACTCTGCCGCAGACTATACTTAAATCTTCCGTAATCCACACTTAACTCCTGCGTGGATTAAACCTAACTTTTGCGTAGAGTTAAGTTAACCCCTGCGTAGACTAAGCTTAACTCTTGCGTGGATTAAACTTAACTAACTCTACTTTCTTAAGACACTTAAGACTTCACTTCAATTTCGACCTAAGCCAATTGCTTTCCCCTTCCTGTGATTCCCCTACTCGACCAGACCAGTCTGTCCCTCGACACGGACTATTTGGAGAGCTCTTTTACGGCTCCCGCCAAGGTTGCGTGTTGGTAACCTTAACAAATCCCAATTAAAATCATCTGTTTCTGACTGGGGCTCCTCTATCACCCGTCGTCCGTCCAGTTCGTTGCTTAATCCTAACTCTTAACCTGACATAGCCTAGCATTCCGTCTTCCGAGACTTAGAATCTGTGAGGCCAAAACGAGGGACGACTTTGGCTCCTCACAAAACTTAACATTAGGCAATTAAACACACATTTGTTGTTTGTCACATTTTTCCTTATCACCGAAAAGCAGCGGTTTACGCCAAGTTTAATCCTAATCCGAGCAAGTGGAGTCTTCAATACTCATTTAAATTGAATTTAAATTTTTTGATTATTTCATATTGCATTTTCAAAAATTTTTTTACTTTAAATAAACGAAATTAAAAAAAAAATTTGTAGTTATAGTTACTCATGAAGTTAAAATGGACTGCTTTCGTATTTATAACGAACTCTTCCACGATTCCAGTGAACAAGGATATAGTTGATTTAAAATTTGCAACAGCAATGAGCTGAAGACCTGTTCATATTATGTCAGAAACATAACCCCAAGCTTAATAATTTCTTTAGGAGCCATGAACTGAACCAAAGATTTGCAGAATGTTTGCGTAATGTGTGTTGTAAACATTGTGAAGCTAACATCTTTTGAGTTAGTAAAACCATTAAAAGTTTTTGCACGCAAGCTGACGTTGAAAATGGCCTAAATCGGTTAAAGGAAACGCCTTAAGTGTAACATAAGCTAATGTTTTCTGATTTTCGGTTACCTATAAAAAACAATGGACGCACGATAAAAACTTCCACCCTTATTCCATAAAAATGGAAATACTCATCTATGCTCATCCACTATAGAATATGAAAGTTTAGTTTTCTCGTTCGTTATGTAATATGCCTTTTTAAAAATCGTTTATAATAATAAGCTTTCTAATGCAAACACGGCGTGCACTGTACAAGTGAGGTCTGTCCTGTATTGGCTGTGATACGATATAACATTGCACTTCTTGGCCTCTGATACGCTTATCGTCGTAAACTCATGTTTTGTGCCTATGAATGTTACATAATCCATTTTCTGACCATCTATATAATTATTATATTTAACTATGATCCTTATGTATAACCTACAAGTTTTGTCTTGCGCCGTTATGATTCCTAACCGAAATATGACGTAAAATAATTCGAGATTTTGCGCTGTTCGCCGTTGCATCTGCTACTATTGATTGGTGCACCATTATGGTAAAAGTTCTAGGAAGTGGTTCTAGTAAAGAAACAAAAAATATAATTTTACAGAGATCTCTGGCTTAATTGTCCATTTGATCGCTAGTTTAGAGAGATTTATTGTTGAAAAACAAAGTTCGCCTAATAGTCATTCTAGGGCTGTCGTTCGACCACTTGCATCTGTTTAAGCCTGACATTTAAGTTAAATATAAAATTTTAGTTTAATGTTCGCTTAGTCTTAGAATTTTATTTAATAAAATTATATGTGGAGTTATGATATTAATTCTTGCAGAGCCTCGCTAAGGAATTTATAGGATTATAGGCTTACGATGTGAACATTGTTAATCACTCGAATGGGAGGGAGTTTTTTAAAAAAAGTTTCCTTTATTGGGAGGAAAGAAAATAACTAAGAAGTGCTAACCTTTGCTTCTTGACTCGAAGTTATCGCAATACTAATTGTGTCGTACCATCAGATGTGGAACAACTGAAGAAAGCCCTTCTTTTGTTTGCTTCTTTTATATCTGTTAGCCCCTCTACCGTTGACAAACAGTTTGCAAGGGGTATTATTTATAGCTGGGGTTTCGTTTAGCGGTGTCCAGCTTAACCAGTTAGTTAATTTCTACTTCCAATTATATAGTAAACCGTTTAGTGGTTAAGGAAGCCTGCTTCCTTACCAGTTGCATAACTACGTTTGGGATTATATATGCAACACTTATTCATATGTATGCTAATGCTTAGCTAATAATTCAGTTGAGTGGTGAGTTTGAATGCCCTAAAGAGTGTCGGACTTTTTAGACAATAACTTAGCTTAGGTGTACATAAAAAGCTG
>CCAG010000714.1:0-95655 GCA_001077435.1 Glossina morsitans morsitans | reverse complement strand
TTACGTATACGTATACGCGAGCTTTTATTATTTCTTGAAATTTGTTAAAAAGAGAATATCACGTTACAATGTAAGCAAAAGTCTTTAAACACAAAAAACAACTATTTTTCTCATCTTCACTTCTTTTCCAGATTCTTCTTATAATCTGAAAAAGAGACTTTAACTAATTATATAAAAATTAAAAATTCTATGCAAACGTAATGAAAATAATAATATAACAATTCTAATGAAAAAGATAAAAATCAATTAAAGATTAAAACATTTGAAATTATTAAAAATTACAGAAAACAACATATGCGTTTTTCAATTTTAACAAACTTTTGCTGAACTATCGGGCCAATTGAGATTTGAGACTTGCGGTACAGCGTGAAGTATGTTTGTGCGGACGTACGTAACACCCAGAAGGACTTACGAAAGACTCAACTTTCATTATACCGATCGGTTCAGAAATGGTCCTGATACAGTTTGTCCTTACGCATCACGCGTCAAAACACATTATCGCACCAAATTTCATAAAAATATCTTAAAAATTGCGATCTGTAGTTTGAACACAAAATTTTCATGGACAGACAGATTTAGCACGAGTTAAAAATTGATTCGGAAATGAGTCTGAATCAAGTATTTTTCCATGTATTTTTGTGTTGAACCCACAGGTCACAATTTACGAGATATTTTAATGAACTTAAGCATACCGAATAACAAACACCATTGAAAAAAAGTTCGTCCTCCCTCCTTAGGTACTTCAAATTATGACGCATTACTAAATAAATTCGCCTTCGTCACTATTGACGAATCCTTATGATTTAGTAACAGTTTTCCAAAGAAATGCGTAAAAAATGGATTATATTTTGACCATTAGTACAGTTGCCTTAGTAATCCTGCTTTTGTAACTATATAAAAGGAGTGGGAAGGGCTGACTTTTTGTATTTTCAAAATAAAAGTTCTTGTCGCATAGGCGTGTGGGCGTTGTAGGCGTGTCCTTAGAAAACTGTAACTCACTTTCAAATTCTTTTTCAAATGAGCAAAAACGTTATAGTAGGTGAGCCTTAACAACAACTTAATTTATTAAAGTTAACATAACGACTTGTTAAATGTAAAGCTTTATAATGGTCACAAAAGTGGTCCGATTCCAACAGTTTTCAATAGCGTGTGTCTTTGGGTCGAAGCCTGTCGTAGCGAAATTCAATAAAATATTTGAAAAATTGCGATTTGTAGATTGAATACAAGAGAACAAGATATGCGTACGGACGGACAAGTTTAGGTCAATTTGGATTGTAGTATGATTCTAAATCGACCGGTATAATAAAAGATGGGTCTATTTCAAAATCTTCTGAATGTTGCATACATCTGCACAAACTACTTATATCGCAAGTATGGCATGAGAAGTATGATTTCCAAGTCCACCCGTCATAGAGCTAAAAGGGATTAAGGGATCCGCTAATTGGCTTTTTGAAAATTTGTAAATGCTTCGAAGCTTTGCTTTCCTTTGTACAAGCATGGAGTTCTAAATTTACTGCGCCCACATCAATTTAATAAACATGTTCGACTTTCACATACCTTTCAATTCTTTTCTCAAAATTTCATAATTTTCGATTTTGTAGGAACAATTTCTTGGTTAGTGACAAACATACATTATTTATCAACAGAAGTATATTGCTATTCTTGTAGTGAGGCAGTAGATGAAGAGCTTTCGTTTATTGGTTTTTTAAGTATAAACCGCTTATCTGGTTCTGCTTTAATTTCCAATTCCAAACGATCTAACAGCCAGCCAGTTTCGTTGGTTCGTGTCGCCCAGAAATACAGTGTACCTGCAATTAAATTCAAATTTCCTGTATAGCCTTGACGAACCACTGTTGTAGGATAAATAACCTCTGTTTTTTGAGCCTTTCACGGCTACTTCAAATTGTGCCGTCTGACCATCGCATTGATTATGTTTTGAATCACTTATATCGAAACCCATATCTTTAATCGGTTCACCCAATAGATTAACGGCTCCTTAAAAAAATTTGTAATTAAAACGCATTGATTTTATAAATTAAGCTCAGTTTGATTTGAACTAACCTCTATGTCCTCTCAAAGCACTGAAAGCTAACCGAAAATAATCAGTATTGCGTATTCTTTCTTCAATTTTCCAACGCATATACATAACACTTGAAATGCCAGCTACACTCACATATACAGCTATTTTTGCTAGAGTTTTATTTGAAATCATTTTAAGCTTCACTTAGGTTTGTTTATTTTTGAAAATTGAAAAAATTTAGTTTAATAAGAAAGTAGAAATCAACAGCTGATTTTGGTTTACCTCGCAGCAGGCACAGCTGATTTATCATTTCATATTTTCTTGCAGATCTGTGTGTGATTGAAGGCGTTTCTATCCTTCCTTGGAAGATTGGAATTAAAAAAAGTCTTGAAAAATGAGTTTAATTAATGTTTTAAATAAATCAATTTGCTTTATAAGACAAAAAGCTTTAACAAATGGCGGCTTAATTGTTCGTTACAGTTCTAAAGGAGGTCCCGGTAAATAATATACTTATATATTGCAACTTATTGTTAGTTTATTAATAAAAAATGCTCTTCACATCGTTAGTTGCAGCAGCAGCGGCGGCTACTGGCGCTGCTGCGAAAAAAAAGAAAATAGGGAAGTTGGGCCCCATGATGGAAAAAAAGGAAATACCGGTTGAAACCGATGTCAACAAATTGGTAAATTACCTTTGCGGCGGTAACATAAATAAAACTGGACAAGATATAAAAGTAAGTGAAAATATGACTTTTTTTTTGTCCAAATACTCAATAGCTCAATTTCTTCGCGTGCAAAACTACCCGTTGGTATAAAATGATTCTTCTATAGTTAAACATATATTTGGAAATAGGGGAATCGTTTTTTTGATTTAGCAAAAACCACTAAACGGAACAGGACGGTACCCCTATTATTTAATCAAATAGAAAATAAAACCAAAGCCGTGTCCATTTGGAACGAGGGTACTATTTGAAGGAGTCTAGTTCAATTTTTTCACACTACAATAATTTTTAGCGGCATTACGGACTAATTGCTTGGTTAAATATTTGTAATATTCTGCAGATAGTGATTTCCTTTTTTAACCTCCTCAGAGACGATATTTTTTTTGCTCATTTTCTTTTTATTTCTATTATATCAACCAACACATGTACACATGTACCTTTATTAGTGGATTAATTTGTAAGATTTGTAGGTAGGTCTCCTATTGAAAGAATCATTTAATATAAAATTTTTTTTCTTTTTATTCGTGATAGCAAAAGTAATTTAAAACAACCAAACCGTCCAGATATATGGTCAAGGGCGTCAGGCGATTAATTTGTATCGTGGTCTTCTTCTTCTATGCATTGTGTTCTTCCAATTAGCCTGTGGAATGCGAAAACCTGGTATTGTCCTGTTTTATGAGGGCAAGACGAGAATGGGGGATATATTCCTCATCCCCATCTAGAAGCAAGCTTCAGAGATCTCATAAATTATATAAATTCTTGATCAACACCAAATTCTAATCAGCTTTGAGTATGTCCGTTCGTCTGTTCGTGTAATACCTGTGGTAAACATTCTCTCAGTCGCAAAAATTAAAGCTATGGGCTTCAAATTTGATAAAAACATTGGAAGTTCTTGTAAGCGCCCTGTTTGGTATTTTTTGATCGTTTTTGTTCTTTGCATCAGTTTCTATTCCTTTGTACTGTTTCTTTATTACTGAACAAAATAGCGCGGTTGGTACAAAAACGTATTCGTCACTCTCATCGTGGCCAGCAAAATCGCAACCTCTAAGGAGTTTTGCTCATCCTAGTTATTATACAAAAATTTATTCGGAGATAGCTATACGATTATCTAAGATAATGACATTTCCATCACTTTTTTGTATATATATGTATTAAATGTTTTTTTTTTTGCGGGTATAATGTTTCCCGGTTCCTAGCATTAAATGAGAAAAACAATTTTAGTTTTCGTTCAGTCAACGAATCAGAGCAGTTCTGCTCAGCGATAGTCTTTTTCATCGAAACTGATATTAGATATTAATGCAAATCTCAAGAGACAAAATCAAATCTGAATGGATTTTCCCCTTACAAGGGTTTCATAAAATTTTACCTCGGCTTGAACTAAATGATGTTTGTTTTTACATCGCAAATCAAAAATAAGTATACCCTAAACCACTTGCGCGGTATATGAATTTGTGCGGATGTACGCAATACGCAGAAGGACGTGAGATTGACCCACCTTTTATTATACCGATTGTTTCAGAAAGTGGAGCTAAAAGGGGTTTTGATTCGATCTAAGCTTGTCTACCCGTCTATTTGTCAGTCTGTCTGTCTTGTTTTCTTATGGTTCATTTATAGGCTATTTTGGAAATATTTTGATGACATTTGGTACACCGACGCGTTTTGGCTCAAGGATGAAAGCTATTGAAAATGCTTCAGATCGGAACATATTTGCGACCACTTCCCATATAAAGTGTTATTTGGAAAAGCTACACTAAGCGAAATGATATAGTGGCGTCCTACTATAGTGTTTTTTCTTGTTTTTTGTATAAATCTGCATGGGAAAGGCTACTTTAAGAATGACTTCAAAGCTTAGTATAGCAGTGGTCAGTTATACGTGTTTAGCTTTAGAGCATTAACTAAAGAGTGCTTTTCGCGACATCGTTTGTTTTTAAATTTCAAAATCCTTACTCTTTGAAATGTAGCTGCGATGCAAATATTAAAGATATTATGATTGGAAGATGGGATTATGAACATTGGTTTTTAATTTTCTTTTAGCTGAAACCCGATTCCGAATATCCGGATTGGCTATGGACACTTAATGTGGATCGTATAATACCACTGGAAGAAATGGATCCAAATACTAAGCAATATTGGAGGCGCTTGCGAAAAATGGCTTTAAGACGCAATAATAAGTTATCTAAATTAAGAAAATTCTAATAAAATTTTTTATTTACTAAAAAATTATAATTATCATAAATAGTAACAAAAAATGTACATTATTTTTATATATAAAAAACGAATATATTGTTGAGAGTAGCAACTCTTTTGTTGTAAAAATTGCATTCGCTAGTATTTGACCTCGTGGTATAATTTTAGATACATTTCTCGCCCCAAATGAACTAAAACGAAAAAAAAATATTACACTTTCTCAATATGCTTATCGTCGTTGACTGATAAAAGAAGATCACTATCATTGCACTCTCATTAACAGGGTAAACCTTTTCTGATAACTTTCTTCTTTCAAGATATGCTTTTATCGATTTTAACTGTTAACTATAAACAACAACTTGTTAAGATATCATGCTTTGTCTGAATATTCCACTTAACATCTATGAGCAAGTCGAGCCTATAAATACTATGGCTCTAAAGGAAACTTTTTCAGTTCAATTCTTATAAACGATAATAATCGCGAGGAAATACCTTTTCTGTGTAATTTTTAATAAATGCTGTTAATAAAATGTTTAACATTGGTGTTAGTATGTTTGTGCGATCATCGATTAAAAGCAGAAGCTAAGGAAAGAAGTAAGCTGGAGTGTTGGGAATATATTTATCGTGTTTTGTTTTGTTCCTAAGAGACCCGTTAAGTTTTTTTTAGTGTCGACTAATAACATGATTCAATTTTAATAATAAAGTCTGTTTTTATCCTAAAAAAGGACTTTTACATTTTGCCTTTAAACGATGATATTTGCGAGCATACGAAGCGATCGTATACATACCGTGAGAACAAGTACGCCGAGAATATTTGAAAGTGGAAGCTTTCTTTTCCTGTAGAAAAAAGAGTACGTACTTTATCGTAACTTTTGAAAACTATAGAGAGTGATCGAGAAAGCGGAGTGATCCATATTGAACAGCGTTCGTCCTTAGGCCAGAGCTTGTGATCTTGTCAAATTTCATCGAAATATCTCAGAAATTTCGCCCTTTAGGAAACCAAGACAGACGAACGGACGGACAGACAATTAGAGACTAAAGCAGAAAGTGATCCCGACTTGATTGATATAATAAAAGACAAAAAGAGTCAGAACATAACTTGAAAGCGGATCCTTTTTAAAAACTCTTGACATAATGACTGTACCTCGGATCACTTGTAGTATATGATATATTAAATTTTGGAAGAGACCTGTATAGATGAGCAGACGTAGAGAGAAGATGCTTTATTAAAGATTCGCATACACTACAACAGATATGTAACATAGATTTCCACTTTTATTCTATGAAGAGAGAAAAAATCAGCCACGCCGGCGCGTGTAGCTTTCTTTTTAAAAAAAAAAACGTAATAGGTATAAAAGCGATCGATCACGACCGATTATAATTTTCTTACTTGTCTAACTTGCAAACGACGTTGCTAACTCGTATAGGGATAAGGAATAATCTTCAAATTTCTGAATATCGTCAAGTCCTTTCAGCAACTTTATCGACGACGTTGCAGTATTTTTAATTTTCACTTTTCCGACTTGAATAACTGGCATAAACGTGAAGCGGATACTTGGACGGACGGAAATTGACTTAAAACTTTATGTCGATAAATAAAATATAGCCCTTAGATAGGAGGAGTGAAATCATTTGATAGAGTATGCAATGCGTATATAAGATAAATGAAAAACATTTAAAGTCAATTAAATTCAGACCAAGAAAAACAAGTAAGAAAATTATATTCGGCCGCAACCGAATTTTTTATACCTATCACCACTTTTTTGTTTTTTTAAGAAGACTGCAAAATGTCAACACTCTCTAATATTACGTGGGCGCGGCTGATTTTTTCTCTTCTTATATCCACCACTGCCAGTTGGGGGTATACTCATTTTGTTTTTGGCCATAATGTATGTAGCACCTAAGAGGGAGTATATGTATATGTATTCTTGATCATCGTGAAATTCTGAGTTGATTTAGCAATGTCTGTCCGTCTGTGTGTCGTATGTTTTTGGCACTCAAGGGTAACAAAAAACGAATCCTACACGTTGTGAGGTTAACTTCGTAATTTTAGACCGATAGTATGTCTTCATGTAAGGAGTGCACAGAATAATCTTCGATATTTTGTCTTGTTTACCTTACGATTAGGAAGCAGAATACATGAAAAAAGTAAAAAACAGATTAAATTTTGTATACATGTAACCTTTTATGGGCGTGGCTGATTTGCTCTATTCTTCACAAAGTGCATCCGGGAAATTTCATCCTCCTATCTTTCATAATTTATGAGTAATGAGCAAAACCGCAAAAATTTTTGCTTAGAGAAACGAGATCAAGTTCAGATTGCACTCTATTGTGGCCATGTGCTTCGATCAATTCATCGCATTTTCAATATCAATCTGCGTGCAAGTATTGCCAATGTTTGCGCCAAATTTGAAAGCGATAGCTTTATTTTTGCGACCAGGGGAAGGTTTATCACAGACAGACAGATGGATGCTGCAAGTCTTTTGATAAAATGACTATGCCCTTCATCCCTTAAATTTAAAGACATGTCTTCTCTCCCCTTTTTTATGTACTGTTCTTGTTTGCAGAGCATGTAATTTGCTATCATGGCACTTGGTCCGCGTACCGCCCGTCTTATGGTAAATTCGATGTGGCCACCGATATTGATCCCTACCTATGCACACATCTAATGTACGCTTTCTTTGGGATACAAGAAAACGGTGATTTGCGTATCATTGATCCATATCTGGATTTAGAGGATAACTATGGTCGCGGCAATATCAGAAAATTTAACTCTTTAAAGATGAAAAATCCAACGTTGAAAACGTTGGCGGCGGTCGGTGGATGGAATGAGGGCTCGAAAAAGTTTTCTATTGTAGCCGCTGATCCCGAGAAACGAGCAAGATTTGTACAATCGGTGGTAGAACTTATACAAAGACATGGCTTTGATGGTCTTGACTTGGATTGGGAATATCCAAACCAACGTCACAGATTAGGCAACAACGACCGTGAAAACTATATCGCATTATTAAAAGACCTAAAAGAAGGGTAAAATTTTGAATGTTTTTTTTTTTTTTAAATAAACAACGAAAACGATTTGCTTTTTATATTGATAAGGCTGGAACCGTTTGGTTACTTGCTAACAGCTGCTGTAGGTTCAGTGCAACTGTCGGCGGAAATGTCCTATGATATCCCAGAGATGTGTAAATATTTAGATATCGTTAATGTAATGGCTTACGATTTGCATGGTCCTTGGGATCAAGCGGTGGGAATCAACGCGCCTCTACATGCTGGCTTAGCGGATAACACCGATTACACAAGACAGCTTAATTTGGAGGCCATTGTTAAGTATTGGCTTAGCAAAGGTAAACGTTCACCCTTGTGTTACCCCAAATAACTTTAGATTGACTTATCTCCTACAGGAACTCCTCGCAATAAATTGGTTATTGGCGTCCCATTTTATGGACGTACTTTTAATTTGGAAAATCCATTACAACACAATGTGGGAGCACCACATACTGGTCGCGGCATACCGGGCTCGTATTCGAGGGAGCCTGGTGTAATCGGTTACAATGAATTGTGTGAGCTGTTCCAGAATGAACCGGATCAATGGCATTTGGATTGGGATGAGCAACAAATGGTGCCCTATGCTTATCGTGACAATCAATGGGTGGGCTATGAAAATGAAGAGAGTATCGCGTTGAAAGCCGATTACATTATGGCAGAAGATTTGGCCGGCATTATGGTCTGGTCCATAGAATCGGATGACTTTCGTGGCATTTGCAGTTCGCAACGTTATCCGTTGCTTCGTCTAATAAATAATAAAATGTATGGCGATTTGGTATTGGACTCAAGTCCAAAGAAAGATGTCGATTATGAATCTGTCTCTCTGCCCATAACTGATTCAAAATTTATCGACAATTTTCAGTGCAGTTCCGAAAATGGTTATGTTCGCGATTTAAAAAATTGCTCGAAATTTTATTTTTGTGATTCTGGGTTCACGTACAATTTTGAATGCATTTCGCCCTTGAAATTCGACATAAATATTTTAGCATGCAATTATCCGAATTTGGTTGATTGCAACTGAGTGTAATCTTGCCACGCCTCCTTCATTGGAATACTTTTACTATAAGCGAATTGTACAATAAAGTATTTTTTCCAATTATTTCTTGATTTTTTTTTCCATAAAAATAAATTGTAATTTTTTACAAGTTTCTTGCTACGTATGTAAATATTGGAATTTTGATTCAATTCACTATTTTAGTTCCTCCGTGAAATCTTTTTCTTCTCGTTTTCTGTAAGTCAACAGCAGATTCAATTCTTTTCTTTTCAGGAGTTTGTGAGTAAATTCTTATCACTCAAAAAAGTGATGCGCTGATAACATCATTAAAGTTGAGCAAGACCGACCATTCAACATCTTACACTATTTCGTGTAGTATAAATTTTCACTAATCGTGCTTAATAAAGTACCAAAAACTACACCACGTTTCCGTGAAAGGGCTCCTTCACCTCCTCTCACCTTCAAAATGTATAGGGACATCCATTTTGTGGTCCCGCAAGTAAAGGTACAAAGAACGCACTTCTGACTGAGATTTGGATCACATTTTTTTTCAATATATTGTTTGGACCATGCCCTTATTCGTGAAATACAATACATATATTGCCGTACAGAGTACAGAAATTGATAAAACTTATCACGGAAGGAATGAATCCACGGTTAAGACTCGTAGATGTGGGATGAAAACCAATCATTTCGTTAAATGATTTCGTAAATAGGGATTATTGTCCCTCTGGTGCAAAGAATAAGCGTCCGACGTCCCTAAAATGTTTTTACGTGTAGAAAAACTATTTTTTGACGTAGTTTGAAGGCGTTGCAGTTGCCGTCCCTGAAGAATGTTAGAAAGATATGTTAAAGTGTAGTGACAAACACAGTTAAAGGTTCGTTTATTAA
This sequence comes from Glossina morsitans morsitans, assembly GCA_001077435.1. Taxonomy (NCBI): domain Eukaryota; kingdom Metazoa; phylum Arthropoda; class Insecta; order Diptera; family Glossinidae; genus Glossina; species Glossina morsitans. The sequence continues at coordinate 85,799 of CCAG010000714.1, read as the reverse complement.
TTTATTCTCTCTTTATTGAACTTATAAACTTTACGTTTGCTTTACTTCTTCTTCTCTGACTCACCTGGAGTGTGGTCAGTAGCTTATATAATAAATTATTATATGCTAACTTAAGCAATTGATATAATTAAAGTAGGTTATTACAATAATGATAGCTTAAGCAATTAATACGATTAAACTATGTTATTACTAGAATTACAACTATGTGGGTTACAACTAAATTAGGCTATCTTAACTAGGTTAGGTCTCATATTATGTTAAATTGTAAACCTAGCACAAATTGTGAATCACGGTAGAGCGCGACAGATCGATAATGCTACAAAAGGACTTTTCGAAGCAAAATGTACGTGCGATATGTGGCTCCAATAAAATGTTGTGGGATCTTCTAGAAGCCACAGTTTGCCACAGAAATCGAGCGATATAACTTTCTTGAATTTTTTACTTTGAGGTTATGTTGCGGCACTGCCTCATTCCAATAAACCGTGAACTCTCAATGATCTTATTCACAACGATTGTTCATGGTTCAGACTTTTGCGGAAAAGTAGCAATCACTTGAGTTGGAGGGTTGAATTTGGAGAATTTACAGAAGTCCAGAGCCGATCGTTTACATGAAATCATTTTTAAACAAGTAGGAAAATTAAATTTGATCGTCTCATCACTCATCACCGTTATTCTAAAAAAGAGAAAGAAGTAAAGGAACTAAATTTTCATGCTATCTAATATGAAGTGGGCGCGAATGATTTTTTCTATTTTCAAACTAACAGTGTTTCGTTAAGTGAGCGTGTGGGTGTTGTAGGCGTGTCTTTGCAAAAATTTAATTCACTTACAAATTCTATTGCAAATTTTTAGGCGATGTACCAATTTTCGCTAACGGAGGAATGTTTGCTATACAGCTGCGCAAACAGACAGACGGATATGCTTAGATGCATTCCCAAAATGAAACTGGCCCATTTTCAATAACAAGCTGCGTGCTTCAAGTGTTTCTGCCAAATTTGAATCCAAAGACGTCATTTTTGCCGCCAAGAGAATGTTTACAACAGACATTATAGACAGACGGACAATCGGACATGCTTAAATCGATTATATACTTTACGGGGTCTCTGAAGCTTCTTTTCGGACATTGCAAACATTTTGACAAAATGAATAAACCGCCCATCCTTCGGTATTGAGTATAATTGAACCGTATTCTCGATAAGCATGAGATATTCAACTTGAGTTAACCGCACCGTCCGTACTTCTGTCGTTAGCGCTTGAATCAAAGATATTTAAAGAAAAAAAGTGTCATGATCGTGAGGGTAAACAGGAAAAGTGCCAATCACTCAACGCAGTTAGTCAGATATCGATATAAAATTCATATAAAAAATAGGTATAAAAATTGAAGCAAATTCTCCTTAAACCAATCTTTTGTATTCTTCGTAAGAGAGGAGGTGAATCATTCGCTGGTAGGTTGTTATACGCAAAGGTGTATAGAAGGAGAAAGAGAAAGAGAGAGTGAGGCAGACGGACAGACATCCAAGCAATTGTCTGCAATTGTGTTTACAGAGGATATTTTTGCTAATATGGAAAATTCCTTAGTTTTTATACGCATAAGGTATCGAATTCTAAACATCTTCATCGCTCAGTCCGTCCATCCGTGCTATATCTGATGAAATGAAGCTATCGAAGGCTTCAAAATCTAGCAGAAAGATTGGAAACTGTTGTACGCACGTTGAAAATGGACCAAATCGAACGAAGGACACGCCTAGTGTACGACTTAAATTGAGATCAACTTTCACGTTTCCAAAAGAGAAAGTGTTTTTTTCCTCATTGCTCGCTAGTAACAGCAGATAAAACTATAAAAAATGGAAAGTATACTTTATGGACGAATACGCGGCACCTCTCGCCCTTCGATGATGCGTTAATAAATGAAATTGTAAGCAAGGAATGCGCGTGTATATGCTAGCAGCGTGTGTTAGAAATTTTTTCAAATTCTGTAAAGTGAGCGAGTGAAGGAGTACCGCAATCTCTGCTTGCAACTAATTTTCACGTTTACCTTGCTCTTTATATTCCAGCATTTTATTGACCTAATTATTGACATTATATATTGTATTATAAGATATTTACACTTTGTATATAGTAAAATTGTTTTTTATTTTTTTTTTTTGGTGCAGCAAAGACGTGATATGAACATTTTTTATTGTATTTATATTGTCCGTTAACGGATTTTACAATGCCTATAAAACGTTATATATAATTTCTTTTTAAAAGCATTTCACTTAAGTGTCGAGCGATTTAGTCGAGCGTTATTACGGATGACTTGAAAAATATGAACCGCAAATTTAAATTATTATTAGGATTAATATTCCTGGTAACGGCATGTGGAGGCTATATAGAGGCAGCAAACGCAAGTGAAAATATTATAATTTAATATATGTAAGGTTGAGAAGTTAAACAATAAATATCTGAATCGATTTTCAGCTGAAAAGGTAGTCTATTGTTATTATGGAACTTGGGCGAACTATCGTAACGGTAATGGTAAATTTGAGCCGTCGAATATTAATCCATTTTTGTGCACTCACTTGAGCTACACCTTCTTTGGCCTGAGCGTGCAGGGAGAATTGAGAGTTTTAGATCCATGGCTAGATTTAGACAGTGGTCTCGGTGAGCAGGCTCTCGAATTTGAGCAATGTATGCTAAAATCCTCGGCTCTTCTTTTTCTTTTAAGGTAATATAAAGCGGACAATAGCTTTAAAAGAATTCAATCCTAAGCTAAAAGTTATAGCAGCCATAGGCGGCTGGAATGAAGGTTCCATAAATTATTCAAATATGGCGGCCGATCCGAATAAACGGGAGATTTTCATTAAATCTGTATTGCAATTTTTGAAAGCGCATCAATTTGACGGTCTTGATCTAGACTGGGAATATCCAGCGCAACGTGGTGGAGCGTCCGCCGATCGTGTCAATTTTATAACATTATTAAAAGAATTGCAAAAATCGTATGTTTCTAGATCTGCATAAGTGAAACTCCAGTTAATATCATTTGTTTGAATAGCTTTGCGCCGTATGGATATGAACTGATAACGGCGGTGGCAGCTTCCGAGTACAGTGCTAAGATTTCTTTTAACATACCGGAGATGTCGAAATACGTGGACTATATTAATGTAATGACTTATGATTTCGTTACGGGTTATGATGCTGTTTTAGGTTTTAATGCGCCACTAAAAGGTCAGGGTGCTAACAATGTGGAAGCGTCTATAAAGTATTGGCTAAATCAAGGTAAAATATTTCTGTTTTTTCCTAAACATTTAAAAGCTTATGGTTTTTTTTGTTTTTAGGAGCCCCTGCTTCCAAACTTGTATTGGGCTTAGCTATGTATGGGCACTCTTTTCAGTTAGCGAATCCAGCCCAAGTCACTGCCGGCTCTCCTAGCATCGGCCCGGGTAAATCTGGCCCCTACACCATCCAACCGGGAATGCTGGGTTACAATGAAATCTGCGAGACAACAACTAATTGGCACTACGAATGGGATGATAGGCATGGTGTTCCTTATAAATATAAAAATGACCAATGGATAGGTTATGACGATGAACGCAGCATTGCTTTGAAAATTGATTTGCTAAAGTCGTTAAATTTAGCTGGAGCCATGTTATGGTCTATAGAAATGGATGATTTCCGAGGTATATGCGGCATGAAATACCCGCTGTTAAGCACAATCAACTCAAAGCTGGGCAAGGATATCAATCAATTGCCCTCCAATCCAATACAAACTAGCACTGTCTCCCCCTCGTTACGGGATTGTCCTTCAGATGGATTGTACGCAAATCCTAAAGATTGCTCGCGTTTCTATCAATGTCTAAAGGGTGTCCGTTTTGATTTCACTTGTCCTCCCGGTTTATTGTACGACGCAAAAAATGCATTGTGCAATTGGCCTCAAACAGTCAAATGTAATGTAGTATAAAAGTATTTTCAATGTCTTTCAATATCATAAATGTTATGTAATAGAGAAGAATTGTAAAACAAATATTATAAAAGTGGAACAAGTGACGAATGAAAAATAAAATAAAAGGAATCAACTTTTAAGATAACATTTCTGAACATTATAATAACAAACAAGTAAGCAAACCATCGAGTAGAGTAGAGATCTCAAGCGCTTCATTAGCATATTATGGACGCAAGCAATATATCGATCGATCGACAGCTTTTGCAGCACTTCAGTTATTGATCGGGAAATATAATTAACCTAATTTCCTTTTTAGCCCGATATAACAAGGGAAGACATATTTTTGCGTTTAAATAGCAAAAAAAAATTTTTTGTGCCAGATTATCCAAACTTATGTGCAAGTCGCTTAGTATCGAGTACTATGACTTTTGAAAGCCAGTTTTTTTTAAACGTGATGAAGTTGATTTGTTTTGTTTTGTCGGGAAGTTGCTTACTGGTGCTTGATACCTCTCTCTTCCTTGCGTAAGTCGATGCGGACATTTTGAGGACAGATCGCTTCGAGCCTTTGCACTTTCCATTATAGATATGATCAAAAACAATCTTCCATTCTTTGTCGAATTCGTTTGGTCATATGGTTTAAATGTGCCGCATTCAACCTTGAGTGTTTATAGTTGAGATGTGTTTAACACTATCGTTGGCTATCCACTAGACTTCAGCAAAAGACAGAAGACAGAATTGAGCTTTTTTGTTTATTGTTTTTCGAAGCGAAGGATGAAAATAACATTCTCTCTTTCTCACCATCTGTGGCCATGAAAGGTCCTGAAGTCTTCTGTGGCATTCCAAGACGCCACATTAATAAGCTGGTATCGTAATGGACATAGAATAACGTAGATTGCAGTTGCAAGCAATGTGCAGGACAACGGCAAGCAAAAAGATTCATAAAATCTTCTGGTGTGGTATATAAACTACTGGAACTAAGAAGAAACGACCTACGGCTAGACATCGGCTCCTACGCGGATAATAATTCCCTCAGGTACCATCTGAAAAATATGGGTATATTCGATACCGACTCATGCAGAAGAACTTTTAAAATATATCGAGTAAAATTCGTTATTTGAGAGAAATTATATTCTCGAAACTTCGGGCTTTCCTCAAACGCTCCGCGAAGGGACTGCAAAAATGTTCCACATCAAAACCATATTAAACCTTATTAAACATCATTAAACATTATTAAACATTTCAAAAATAAACGAAAATTCGCTGATGGAAGGCCATCATATTAGAGGCTCTTTCCTCTCTGCATTTGTCGCATTAATATCTGCACTGAATATCAATTATACACTGGAAGTGGTTTCTTGGACAGCAGGAAGTATCCCGATTTTTACACTAGACTGTGTATCTTTGACTTCGATATTCATGGCCAACAAATCCAAAGTGAATCTGCAACAACTTGTTGATAAACCACTTCCAATTAGTTGTGGATATTGCCGGTAACTTTAACATACTGATGATCGCTACTTCACTCTGTGCGTTTACACGCGTTAAAGAAACCTATAATTCCCGATACTTTTTCTTCATATATACAAAAGATTTTTCTCTGAATTTTTTTATGTTTTGGAGACTGATTTCATTAGTCTTCTCATGTCTGTCTTAAACTTTTATTGCCTATGCTCAGTTTTCTTACCACCAATGAGATAGAAAAACCGATTAAATATTTCTATATGCATTGCACACAGAAGGAGAAATCTAATATGGGCGCACTGCATACGGAGGACCCTCTGTAATCGTCGTAAATTTTCTCTTTGAAGGTGGTTAAAAACATTTCTTTGATTTATTGTAAGCATCACAAAATGCAAAGGATATATAAGAAGTTGCGACGCCAACCTCCCGGCAACATAGTGAAGGCTCCTGTAGTTATATGCTAAGGTTAGAAATTTTATCGCAAGTCGGGATAGTATTTAGAACCTAACCAATAGTGCCGTCACGACCAGCTCCCAAAATGCGACAAACTCCGGGACTGGCCTTAGTCGCTCATTGCATTGCATTGAATCATCCCCAAATCCATAATTTGCGACTGAGTATGGGTGATAATAATTAAGGACTCCCAATTTTCTATGTTAAGTGGCTTTATTCCATCCAAATGCCGTCTCACCGATTCTCTCTGTATTGAGATGTCCTACAGTCTGCCAAATATATTTTTTAAAGATATTTGCGTCGGTAATCGAAAGGTTTTATATTTTAAAAATAAAAATTTAAACCAATTTATTGCTTGTTTCGTCTGAGATGACTAATAGAAAATGTTTTATGATTATAATTAAATCATTAATTATTTTAAAATGGTTTTAAAAGGAATTATTTAATTTATAGTTTAAATTATTTAATTAATAATAATAATTCTGTACAGTCATATATGTGTCATCATTATGGCTAATAAGAAATATGTCATATGTATACATACAAAGGAATATTATATCAATATAATAAAAATACATGTACATAGGATGAAATTGTGCTAAAAACAAAATTGGTTTGTATAACACATTTAGAAGAGGACCCGAATAAAAAAAATTATATAATCACCAATCATTCGATCACTCGATCCGCGTTCTTGTACTACGTCTGAACTTGTGATATTCTTTCTTTACTAAACGCACCAAAAACAGCATGGCCAATATATCCGATATAATTAGCATGTAGAAAACGTCTTGCCATCCACGGCTAGCTATCATGCCGGCCATTAAAGGACCCACAGCGGCGCCTAACATTACGGACGTTACTATTTAGCGAAATATTAAGAAAACAAAAATGGGTTATTGACTTACCTATGGAACCGGTACCATCAATAATGGCAGTGACAGTAGCTAATGCCTTGGCGTTACCTTCTAAAGAGCTATGCTGGCCTAATTCAGCACTCACGGAAGTGGTTATTAAGGCGTACGGACCATTAACCAGAAAACCAGCGTTAATCAAGAGGAATATACTCATGAATACCGACACATTGCCGAATTGTTGATACAATAACAGCTATTATCAGATATATATTTATAATTAGATTTTCCATTTTAGGAGAAATAACTTACCACAGGGGCAGCGAGGAACAACATTACAGTGCATGTGGTTGCCGACATGCCTGTTAAATCAGAAATTAAACCGGCTACAATAGCGCCGAATATTCCACCAACATCGAAAACTACAGATAAATCGGCTGATAAGGTGGGACCCAAAGCGCCTTCAAATGTAAAAAAAAATCAATATTAAAAAAAAAGGATTCGATTGATCGTTGGTGTAAAAAATCATACTTGACGATTGTATGTACAAAGGTAGCCAGTAAAGGAATGTATAGCTAACCAGTTTTGAAAAAAATAAACACAAGGAAAACTCTACTACGCCAGGTATGTGCAGAGCGTCTTTTAAGCTAATTGGTCTTTGAATTGAATTTAATTGAGGATTTGAACGGTCTAGGATTGGAGTACGTTCAGATGGACGACTTTTTGACTGCGAAATTAAATTGAAAAAAGGAAAAAAGTTAATGACAGCGTAAATACATTTTCATCTCATAGTTAATTATTTACTCGTTCATTATCTTCAATGTCTGATTCATTGGCAGCATCGCGTCCCACAGCGGCAGCAGGCCCTTGAGGATTACATCCTACCATTTCGGGACTGTCGACCACGAACAGGAACATCACAAAACCGCAAAGAGCGATAATAATTCCCGGCACCATAAATGATAAAGCCCAATCAATTTCTACATAATAAGCCGCGATAAGAGTGCCCAAAATATTACCTATCGACGTATGGCTATTCCATATTCCGAACACTAGGCCACGTTTGGCTTTGCCAAACCAGCGACCTATTAAAGTTACCACTCCGGGCCAGCCGGTCGTTTGAGCGACACCTGCACACGCCTGAATGTATACGAAATAGGCCATACTATGTATGCTCCACGTCTTCGCTACGCCAAACAGATACGAACAAACGCCCGATATAATCATGCCGAGGGCTAAGAAGTAACGTAACGATACCTTAAAATATAAAAAGAAAATCTATATTAAAAAAAGGGTTCGATTCATCGTTGGTATAAAAAATCATACACGTTCGGCGACAAAGCCTGATAAGAACATAGCGCCCGCATATGAAAATAAAAATGCCGAATCCAAAATAGCAAATAAAGCCTGAGCATTGCTGCCATCTATAATCAAAGGAAAGTTGTAGTTAAATATATTTTGGAAATTCAAATTTTATTACCGAAAGGGGCATAACCGCAATCGTGGGAACTGGAATTGTGTACTACATTTGAAGAACAATTAACATGCAAGACAGATTTTACTACCGATATCGGCTTTCTTGTCATATGGTAACAAGTATAAGCCATATAGGTTAACAAGAAGGTCGAGACTTTAAAACTAAATAAAAAGAAATAATTTCGAAAATTAATTAGTTTCTCGTAAAAATTATTAATTTTTACTTACATCGTCAGTTTGTTACATCTTAATTGAGGACAACAACTGCGAGCCAAACGTTGTACAGCAACTACTCCACAAGGGATATCGTTGTAATTGTGGCTCATTTTGCGGTTACGATAAGTACTCATACGTAAACAAAGTGACAGCGACTTGAAGGTCAGTCAAATCAGTATTCTAAACCGATTGAGCGAACCAAAATTGTTAATTTTTTCAAAATATATTTATCTTGAAATATTTGTAAGAAGAATTTCGAAGGAAATTACCTGCAAATAAGACAAAATTGCGTTAATTTTGTTTTGGATGCGACGAATAAACCGTTACTTGTAATTAAGTAATTATTAGAAAAGTATGACAAAACTAAGATTTCTTTTCACTCTTAAGATTTTATCTGAATCTTTTTCTTCTTCTCTAAGTCCAGCTTTCCATACAACCTCAGCCTCTCTATAACTTCATGAGTGCTTTTTAATGTTTACATGAAAAACGTTATCTCTTGGCTTTACTCCTCTAATTATGATTCACGGCCAATTCTTTTGTGGCGACTTAAAGAAAGATGTTACTTTGTTTCGGCAAAATAATTCAAATGCGAAACCTTTTTGCTGGCGTTGATGCAATTTCTCCGATTGAAATTCTTTTGCTGCTCTGTTTTATACTCATTTTTACTTCTTTAATATCTCTCGTATAAGATATTAACTTACATTTAACATAGATTCCTTTAATTATAAATTTCGTTATTAATCTTTTTCCTCCTTTTTGTTTTTGTTTATTAAAATATCACAAACCTAATAAGCGCAACTGCCAGCTAACAATAATTTTTATCAATGGCTGCGTTTTATTGAGTATTTCCAACAACAAGAAACTTTAAAAGCGTATGTCAGACAAACACAATGTTTTAATATTTCTTTTTTTACGGACAAAATGGGATAAAAAATTATACATATATACTATAATAACTATATATATTTATATATATATATAAATTTATATTTGAAAATAGTACCAATGCACTGCTTGAACTGCGTGCGGTATCATTTACCGTTAAAACGCCACCAAGCATTTAGTGGATTTTTATTAATTCATCAAATTTTAGATTTTCTCACATTCAAAATAACATTTGGAATGTTTTTCTCTTCAGACCGATTCTGATCACTAGTTTTATTTTCTTTCCCCCTACATTTACCAGTAACCTGTACGTTTAGCAGTATTTACCAGTAAGGAAATTAAATTTAAGAAGATGTTGGCAACAATGTTGTCTTTCATACACTTTGTTGCTTCGACGTAGATGAAACATTGGAAACGTGTAGTAACAATTTTCAGCTTCAGTTGCTTCAAACATAATAAACATATTTGAAAGGCTGCGAACATTTTGTTTTTTCAAAACAAAATTTAAAAGTAAAGTAGATTTTATTCCCAGCAAAGTCAAAAAAAAAGTAGATAGGGCAATAAAAAAATTTCAAACTAAACATTTTTTAAATTTAAAAATTTTTTTTCTTCATGAAACAAATTATCGCCCTCTCGATCTTGCTTTGCTTGCAACGTGACACAGCAATTAATACATAGTCAGTCTTTACTTTTTTCAAGGCATTGAATTAAGGTGACAAAATTATTGTTTTTCAAATTTGATCGATATATATATAATTTAAAAATAATTTTTTTCTCCCATTTCCATATATGAGTCATTTTAATATATTATAATTATTATTATTATTATTATTATTATTATAAATTTAGCCAGAGAATAAATTCTAAGACTAAAGTCTTAAAGCACTAGCATCTAAGGCTTTCGGCTTTATTAAAAACTCTATCGCACTTGACATTTGAATCCACGACCATTGAGTTGCTAGTCGATACTCTTGCCTACTCGGCCATTCAGGCGGATCATATATAATATAATATTTTGCAAACACACTAAAAATGCATAAATGTATAGAAAATCTGCACATGTGGTCACCTTAACATATTTTAGGACTTTTTAGGACTATCTACGACTGTTTTATAGAGTTATTGCATGTTAACAGTTTAAAAGTATAATGGAAATGACATCACATGCTGAAAGGTCCTATATTCGATAATCTATCTCTCCATAAATGGCAATGTAAGAAAGTTTTATATAGAATTAAATATTATTATTATTATTATTGTATATTTAGACTAATGAAATAAATTCTTAGACTAAACAAAAAAAACCTTGAGCACTAGCAACACAGGCTATCAGCTCTAATTTAGAAAATTACATTAGATATTGAGCCTAGTAGTCTTAATAAAGTAATATATTGAATTAATATTCTGTTCTGAAGCTGATTTTAGAAAGTCCAAACGGCTAACCGTTTTAAATGCAATACTTCCAGCCAAGGAAAAGTTAAGGCAGTCGCAGAGAATGTGCTTTATAGTAAGAATTTGTCCACAACTGCAGGTTGGGAGACGAGACTTCTTCAACATCCATTGGTGGGTTGCAATTGTATGCCCAAGGCGAATTCTCGAAAATATTTGGATCTTGATTTTCTCGACATTTGTTGTATATAAAGGTGAAATTAATTGAGGGTTAATAGAAGAGTAGTGTTGATGATGGTATTGAAGATTTCCTTCTGTAATTTTCTCTTTAAATTTTCCTCCAATGTATCTTTGAACATCCAACTTTTCCATGACATCATCCATAATTAGAGGTGCAGAAGCAGCATACTTAGCCGCTCGGTCAGCCCGTTCGTTTCCCAATAAACCGATATGACTAGGAACCCATAACATTTTAATTTTTCCGCCGGATGTTGTAATTATATTCCTTAATTTGTTGATGGTGCTCCATCTCGAAGTCGAAGGATTCCGAATAGCTTGTAATACATGTCAGTAACAATGACGGTTAAATATTGTATGTCTGTCTGTACATATCTATCTATATATATACAACGTATATATGCTGATTAAATATTTTAAATACTTTTGCATATGCTTTTCGTTTTGCGTGCATGGTATCGCGTAAAGTAAAAGAAAAAATCTTCAGTTGCGGAATTTGAGAGGACCTGAAGATTGCATCAAATTGACTATCGTTTAAATAACGCATTCCGGCACAAATAACCGCATCGCTCATAAACGAATTACTATTCACTTGAACATTACGAAATATACGATCTTCGGCCAGACGTTGAGATGCTTTATAAAATAAAATTACACAAAAATTTTTATCGCATTATCAGATAATAACAAGAAGTTTTTTTAATAAGCGGTTATTTATTTATTTATTTATTACACTTATACAGAAACTCAACTAAAAAAAAAGACAGTCGAGTTCAAATGACTCTTAAAGTAAATCTTAAATTAATTATTATTAAAAAACTTAGTATAAGTACAATAAAACAAATAAAAGGAAAAATAAAAGGAAAAAAAAAAAAGAAAAAAAAGCATGTACACAATTAGCACAGAGCCACACCCACAACCGGTACAGAACCAAGTTGCAAATGGACCCCTAAGCCAACGCAAACATGCATAAGCTTGGCAACCGATAATAGTTAACAACAATTAATTTTCGAATCGTAGTGACTTTTTAGGATTAAGAGCTAGTTTAAGTACGACATTGGCAAATCTCGTGTATTAAGCAATGTTGCTTTAATGGACTTTAAAGTGTCCGATAATGAAAAAAGGTGATAGACACTATTCAGGTTCTTGCAAACAACATATTAAGAAACATATTTTCGAATTTTTGGATTTTACAACAAGGTTAGGGACTAGTAAATATAAATTAGCGATTTTTGGATTTAACACAACAGAATAAAAGCCATAAAATCTACTGATGAATAAATTGCGGGAAAATTTTTACATTAATACGGGCCGGCAGTATTTAATATTCGATAAGTCTAGACATTTGGACTCACAAGTAAACGACTAAATGTGGTGCATATTTTATTTTCACCATTATTCATCCTCCATAGATGGGTATCTTTGGTATCTTCGCGTTGTTCTGGTGCCACTGTAGCTAAGTGAGAAGACGAATTGCAGGAACAAGGTAGAAATAAAAGAATTACTCTTTATTTTCGTAAATTTACTTAACGCGCTTTAATCACTCGAATAATTTCAATCTCAAACAAAAGTTTTGCGAAAACTTCATTTCGATACATATAGTACCGTATCTACGGAGTGAAAAGAAATAAAACAAACGCCAAGCCACCATAGCAAAAGGCGAGCCAAAAGTCAAACCAAGCCAAAAAGAATTAAATATTAAAAAACAAATTGAACGGTGTTCAATTCAAGTTTTTATTTTGGCGAGAACACAACAAATTTAAGCACATAACTCAACCAAAAAAATTTAATTCTATAACCAGCAAGAGATATAACCTATAAATACAAAGTTTAAGAGAAAAAAATCATCAAATAATTCATTCTATACGAAAATTCTTAAGATTGAATTTAAAAATTTTAATCATGTTACTGGTATATAAGTCTATAAGTTCACAGGAGTAATTCATGTATTTACCATATTTATAAACCCAAAATATAAGTGGTAAGTTAAATTATTTTATTTCACTTATTTAAATTTTAAAAACCTCTTTTAATTTCTTTTAGAAATCTCACATTACTATATCATCAATGGAGGTAAAGGGCGCTGTGGCCGCGGTGGTCGCAAAGGAGGGAGAAATGCTGGACATTTAAACCACTTCCAAGGAGCAACCAGTAAGTTTTTAAATATATAAATGTATATAACGTTTACTGAAAAGCTCTGTCGGTTTCTACGACAACTATTTTGGACACGTAAGCACATGTTTATTTGCCGCATGTTCGGCTCTCTATTTTCTATTTCTTCTATTTTTATGATAATTTTGACCAGATCTGTATCCAATAAATATGTCCACCAAGTACGGTAAGAAATTTCACGACGTCCTTAGTCGTGTACTCCGGGACTATCTGAAGTTGTGGCATCACCGGAAGAGGTCGATTATAGGCCAGTACCAGGAACTGGCCGAAAAAGTAAGCAAGGAGCTACACCGTCCAATGACCGCACAAAATGTGCAAATCACTGAGAGAAATCCGGCGGCATTCAAAACAATTGGAAAAAGGATCATCCTTCCATACGCGTTCTTGCACATACTGGATATATGCGGGCCGCGGAGATGATGTGGAAAATAATTTAGAAGGAGAAAGAAATTCTCAAACGGAGTACGCATAAGGAGGCGAGTTGATGGCAGCACACATCGTGTACGCTTACTGTTCGACTACCCGCACATCATACAAGGCGTTCCGAGAAAAAATTTACAATAATGAAGTCGCATGCGCTCCCGACATCAAGGACGTAATAGTGCAAATGACACTACAGAACAAAAGCAGTTTCCGATTCTGGGTCCTGAGGGGCTTCGTCCCATTTTTCCTCACTCCGTTTGGAAGGAGAGTAGCCATGCAATTCTTCAACGATGCACAGGCGTCATCACTACAAGGGTCGATAAATGCAAACGAGGTGGTAATTGCTGTCGACCAGGCGAAGAGTACGTCCGACTTCATTCGCAACATCACGAAGTTCGCGAACGTGATTCACCGAAAGCCCATCAACAGAGGAAACTGGATGGAGCAAAGAGATGTGCTGAACGAAGTGAGGACATATTTAGTGGAGTGTTTGGGGGCGGATTCGGTTGCTGTTGACACACGGCATAACAAACTTCATAGAAGTTATGGACGAGCTGATATCGGCTTACCCTGGCGAAACTTTAAAGCCATACAGGGTAAGCCAGGACCTGTTGGAGAAAGTTTTCATAAACCTAGCGGCCGACATTAGGAAAAGAACCAGGTTGTCAGTGGAGATTATGGAGATTTTAGAAAAATTGAGCGACTTCATCGTGTCGAAATTGTCCAACGGCTTCAGGTCCGACGACAAGTACCCCCTCAGTAACAGAATGGAGTAATCGCCTACAGTCCAGGAGGAGGAAGAATTCGCGCCGTTTGACCTTGATGGGGAAATATACCGCCATCTGATCTTAAATCGGCTGAGTCAGAAGAAAGAAAGCTACCTGCGGCTGCTCACAGGATACGCAATAGCGCGGTACATCGGTGAGCAGCTGCAGTGTCAGGCGTGCGTCACGGACCTAACGCAGTCTAAAGAAGATGCCTGCAAGGAGGTGAAGAGTCGAGTTGTCACCAAGCATCCTAAAGACAAGCGAATAAAATATTTTACGCATGTATGTTGCAGCAAATGGTGGACAGCGAGTTAGGGAAACGCGTACAGTCAAGTGTGACGGCGCAGATAGACTTTTTCTCGCGAGGTGGTTCCTGCGGAAGCGGCAGTACCCACCGCATAAATTTATTTGTGTACGCGCTGTTCATGCTGCTGAAGGGGATAAATTGGAGGCAGACCGAGGACGAAAACATATCGATATACTAAGGTTAATATCAGCTCCTCCGCACGAAGTCAGTATTTATATTGATTTGTTTCAAAAACCCATCTATATCTTCTGATGGACATTCTCCTCGCGGAGTTGGTTCAACGGCCATCCGTGTAACTTTGGAACTTTATACTTCGGCATGTGCCTTCTTTTCCTTCTGCACTCTGTCCATTGTACCTGGGTAGGACCACATTAAACTAAATCTTTTGACTAGCCAGGTGGTTAATATTACCAAATTGTAATTTACAACTATTTACTACACTTTTTATAGTACCAGGGTATGTTAAGTTTGTGCGGATTTGTACAACACTCAGAAGGACTTGAGATAGACACATTTTTTGAATCGATCTGAGCTTCTCCGTCAGTCAGCCTCCCCTGCTTTCTTTAGAATGCGCTTTATGTTCAAATTTATACCTAGCGTAATTAGCATAGCATGCATTTAGGTTTGAAGGTACATCAGAAATTGAATAAAACCCGTACATTGATGTGATTTGACAGTTCTGTGAATGTATTTTCATTATAAACACGCCAGGGTCTCAAAAGTTGTGAAGAAAGTTTTCGAATCTCTCTTAATTCGTAATCTAATGCGTGCGGGTATGTGAAGAGTCTGTAAAAAAAAGAAGTGAATATTATGTACTTTGCCTCATCATAGATTTTCGAATAAAATTTTTTTTGAAGAAAAAGTTGTGCGACGTACTGAACGTAATATCTAGGAGCCAGAAGACATGATCTTCCGTTAGAGCGATTATATATTTTCACTGTCTCTCTCTCGATAGATTGGAAAATAATATTCTTTTGGCTTAATGGATTTTAATAAACGGAAATAAATTTACTTACAACTCCTTCTTAAGTACCATAGACTTTCTTTATTATTTCGCTTATTAAGAGTTTATTTTCTATGAAGCAGCATGATCGCTGATTCAGAAGGAAATAACTTTTTTTTGTTGTTATTATTTATACAACTTTTCTGTAATTTATATCATTAATTTATAAATTTCACAATTTCAAATAAAATCATTTTATTTAAATTAACGAAATAATTATATGAAAATAAATTAAATAATAATAGCACGAAATCCTGGGTTATATGAATCGTTTCTACACTTTATTGTAAAACAATTTTGATGTAAAAAAAAAAAAACAAAACGGAAACGGAAAAAGTTCATACATTTACAAATTTTTGCTTATCCTGTTAGTCATTTATTTCTTGATAATATTGTATAATAAAACATAAAAAAAAAGTATCTTTATGCTTATATCATAACAAAATTTAAAATTAAGACATTCAATATTCATTATGCCGATAATTTTATTGTTGCTCGCTAATTAAACATGATTTTTGTTGAGACTTTAATGCTTAAAACAATGATTTTCAGACGCTCTCATGATCAATTTTTTGCAATCATTTTTTTTCTTTTGCAAAATCACACGCACACTTTACTTATTGAAGAAAGTTTATGTAATCACTAATAAAGAAAGAAAAACACCCTAAAGGAAAATCGAAATTTACATAAAACTGGGCTTTTAGCTTAAGCTTATTAACGTTGGTGCTGTTGTTGGTATTTTGGGCATAAAGATCAAGAACTGCTGCCGTAACCAACATTTCCTTTCGGTGTTGTAAATAGTTGAGCTCGCATTCTTTAGATATATAATTACACATCCATCCATCCATCCATACAAACACACACATACATATACAAAAAACACGCATGAAATGGAACAGAGACAGAGAGAAAGAGAATTTTGAAAATATTTTACATTTTACATTAACAAATTGCTTGAGTTGAATCATTACACGGTGATGAAGCTGGAGGTTGATTAACGCCGGGCGCGGTATTGACATTTGAGCCCTTAACAGGGGTGTTACTACCACCATGCATATTATTGGCTCCACTCCCGGAATTGTTAGTATGCGCCATCCACGAAAGAAAATTTCCGCCCTGAGGCAAAGAAATTAATAAATAATTCTAAAGCTATAAAGCGAATTTCCTTAAAGATTGACAACTCACCTGATCTTGAGTCTGATTTTGTAGTTGATTGCCCAAAAGGCTCCATTGATTAAGAGCAGCTGCTACTATAGCTGGATTCATGGGCAGCGAGTTTAAGTTAAGACCCACACCGAGCGAATTGTTCATGTTCTGTCCAGGCGCCGTAGATTTCGGTCCCTGCGAATTAATGCCTAATGTTTGAAGATTGGGCATATCCAAATTTCGATTCTGATGATTATTCCAACCGCCACCATTATTATTACCATTAATACCATTGCCCTGATGCGGCCCCGGCATGTGATTATTCATGTAATTGTTCCCGTTGCCCCTTTGATATGGTCCCATTGCCGGTTCTGAATTCCGACTTATAGGACCTCCTGTACTACTGCCCATCATGGCATTCATGCCCATATTTCCTCCCGGATAATTTTGACCATTACCGCCAAAATTGCCGCTATTCATACCGTAGCCTCGCATATTCATCATACCGTTACCGTTCTGATTCATCATGTTACCATCACACCGATTTCCTTTTTTATAGGATCCTCGATGCTCACCTGCCCCGTGTCGTCCACCACCAAAATTTATAGGGCCCGAGTGGGGAGCTAAACTAACAGAACCGGGAGAATTTCTACCACGATTTTGTTCACCTTTTGGTGCTGCATTAGACACGTGAACAGAGATGCCTACACGAAAAAAATATTTAAAAAGTCGATAAATAAAATTGATATTTTCTTACCTTTTATTATGTGGTCTTCGCCGCACAGCGACTGAGCCACTTCAGGATCGAGGAAAGTTACGAAACTAAATGCACGAAAAGGTTTAGGTATAAAAACGTCTGTTACTTCCCCGAATTTTGAAAAGTAATCTTTTAAGTCATCAGCGTTCATATCCTCAGTACATCGCCCTACAAATACCTTGCAAGGTACCTGATTAACCATACCCTATAATTACTCTTAAACACATATCATCAAAAAAAATTTTAAACGAACTAACCTTAGAGTTAGGTACTTTTACTTCACACCAGCGGCCATCGATTAAATGTCTTGTAGATAATACCCGCACCTGTACATCATATGAACCGAATCGCACAAATCCAAAACCTTTTGATTGTCCCGACTTCATATCTTTTTTTATTTGAGTCATTAACACTTCGCCATATGTCTCAAAGTATGAACGTAAACTATCCTCAGTGGTTTTCCAAGGCAGGCCTAAGACAATTAAATCCGTGCAACGCGGACGCGATTCAATACGTTTCGTTTTGGCAGTTGAATTTTCCAAATTATCATCACTTTTGCGTTTATTTTCTGAAAATTCAAAATGAATTAATCATATGGTTAACGAATTTTCATAAGTTCCGTTGCAACGCAATACCTTTCGGAAATACACAATAGTAAGCATGTGAGCCCCAGCCGATTTCTACGTAGGGTGGAAAAAATCTACCCTCATTCGAACGTACTCCGCGAAAGCACTTTGTTTCTTCATTAATATATTTAAGCCCACAAGCACCTGGAAATTGTGCCTGTAATGTTGATAGCAATAAGCTACCATCTTCTTCAGTGGGCAATTCAATCGGATCATCTCCTTCGTCTTCCAATACTTGTATAAAATCCATTTTCGCAAATAAGTCAATTGAATATAGATACTATAATATTATGTGAAGTTGATATTCTGTAAAAATAGAAATGCATTAGTAAAACAATTTTTTTTTTTCGATACCTAAGTTTAAAGCGTGTGTCCTCAAAAATCTTCATATGATCTTAAAAAATAATTTTATATTAATTCCTAGACAAAATTTACATCCTTTACAGAAACACTAAATTAAATATCAATAATTTCTTTAATAATATTTACAATTGTTTAATATTTCATATTTAATAACCACCAATAATTTTTTTAACTAAAATACTCAATGAAGCAAAGTAGGACAGAGCGTGTCAAAATGTATTTATTAGATAATGTACACAAGTAAAAAGTGTTATATAGAAGAAAACAGGGTGGAATAGGTCAAATATTTCAAGCAACTTTGAAAATTTAAAATAATTGCATATAGCAATATTTCTAATTTCGAAATGGAAAGAACCGATTTCCTGTCCTGTGGTAGCATATAACACTTTTTATATTTAGTACGAAGCTTGCGCAAATTTTAAAGCGCTTCATACGCATGAAACACTGACGCGGCATTTATAAAGTAAAATTATTATAGTTTTCCCAATTCCATTTGTTTCACTTTAAGTAAACTGAAGTAAGCAAGAATTTTTATTCAAAAGTATATATCATTTTTATATGCAACTGAACTTATATAAATGCCCTCTGAAAATTTTAGTAAGATATATTTCCAATATTTGAGAAATTTCCTACGTTTCTTAAGGTCGACCATGGGTAGCATTTAAAGTCAATTCGCAATTGTACGGTTATAACCTTCAAAAGAAACCGTTTTTTATTAAATGCGAAGGGTTTCTGAGGGTTGGTGACTATTTATATTATAAGAATTTGACAATCCTAAGAAAATGGAAGCGACATTCATTGCGTTAGTCAAACTTCGTATCTGTATGGTAAAAATCAAAAAAACGCGTTACCTTACATTATTATGTCGTTAGCAATTTTTATGTATTGTGATAATGAATAATATAAACATTTCGGTATTTTATTTCGATGATAATTTAATTTTGCAAATATGTATTAAGCATTCGTTTTTTTTGATTTCAACTACCGACAATAACGCAAGTACTTAGTGAAACCAAACTTAGCTTAGTAAACTAAATAAATTATGAATTAATTTACACATTAAAATATTGAGAATTTTTATCTTTCTTAAAAGCGAAACCAGAATTTTTATCGCAAGTCCCAATATGTGAAGTAAGTTTCACGTTACATTTTTATTACTTTAAGAACTCAGATAAGTGACCAATGAAAATAGTAAGATCGGGTAAATAGGAGTTTTTCAAAGTCTGTAAATCTTGCCAGACGTATCAAGATACTTACTTATATTTTTCTTTATTGTTTAGAGGCCAGTTTTACATTTTTTTGGAACTTGTCAGAATTTTTTAAAATGCAAAACGCCAACGTGCCGATTGAAAAAAATTTCTCATACCAGTATTGTTTTTGTACAAATCAATGTAATGAGCTACTTTACGTTTTCGAGTAGTTTGAGAAGAAGTCGACGGGTAGATTATTTCAGAAAATCAAGGTAATTAAATATATATTTATGTTAAGTAGTCTCTAAGCACGCCGTTTGGATTTAATAAAAAAGGATTGAAGAACTCGAAAAATTTCATTTTTTCGATACATAATAAATCAAAACTTTTATACGGCGGATATTTTCTAATTTATATTTTTAATTAAGCCCTTTGCTAACATTTCAAATGAATTCATTATTTAAACCATTAAACCAGAATATTAAAAGTTGCAGTGATCATTTCTATATACGTTGAAAAGTTGCATGTGGTATATATAGGAGCATTTAAAATTTGCATGAAGCATTTGATTTGCATCATGCACAATTCGGATAATGGAATTGAACAGAATAAAAAATTGCAACCCTGCACAAAAATTAAGAAATGAAAACAAAGTAACAAAGAAAAATGTTGAATTGATTTGGCCATTGTTGGTTACTGTTTGAAAAGCATTGCTTCCTGCTCGTATATGAAAGGGTTTTTGATCGGTTGAATTTTTGTTTACATTGTCAAAAGAATTTTTTGACTAATTGATTAGGGGATTTTTGCTCATAAATATAATAACATTTTTGCATATCATGCACGGAAAAAACGCCCAATTGTAAATTCGAATACACCAAACAACGTAGATGGCCTTAAACACAAAACAATAGGCACACGTTAATAACAAGACAAGATTAAACACATAATTATGTTGACATTTCGACCATAAGACAATCCACAAAAAACGACCTCAGCTTCCACATTTTGCACAAGAACGACGTTAGTTTCCATGGTTTCTACATAAAACATAAGCTACTGCCTAAGATACCTAAGAAAAAAAGCTTATTGAAGTTCTATGAAAATGAAAAAGCTCGAAGTTCTATGAATATATATATCTATATATATATATTTATACATATAATTTTTGGAGGTATAGAATTTTTGCAATTTAACAGAGTTTGCTACGACTGCTTTGCCATTTTAACAGAGTTCTTTTCGAATGCGTTGCCACTTTTGGCTATTTTCTTATTTATTACAAGCAACTCTGTGTTCTCTCCATTCCCCGCGCATTTTTATTAAGGAAGTTCTCAGCATGTATAGCACAGTGATATGTTAACCTCTAACGGAATGGCGAATGCAGCATATCTCGAGCATATCTCTATCATATCTATTCCCTGATGATAGATCGAAAAAGGTCGATTAAATTGCGTTTATTACTAAACGAAGACACTATGTTGTCTTCACTCGTTTATAGAAACACATAACTATTTCCTCTGGTGACGCAATAAGTTATTTAAAAAAATGTAAACAATTGAATTCATTTAATATTACATGTTATAAAAGTTTACACAAACTATAAACTGAACTCGCAACAATTTATTTACATATTCCCATTTCAACAATTTGATTTATACAATTGAGGTAATCAAATCCCTATAGTAAGCATGCTATATTAATAACGGCAACAATGCGTTTGGCAGTGATTTATATGAATACATAGAAACTTGTAAAAAAGTGAAGTGAGTGATGAAAAAAATTAACAAAAAATTTGTCCAGAAATAAAAAAGTCCTAAATATATTAAAAACACTTTGTGTTACTTTGCATATAAATCACCTGTGAAATAGTAAGAATGAAATCCATCTGCGAAGAAAAAAAATCAAATATTTAATAAATTTTACAAAACCTAGAAAGTGCTTTGCTCTACTCTACCTACATACCTAAGTATCTATATATCTACAACGAGCAAGAAAAAAAAACGAATAAATACAATAGAGAGAAAAAAAGTTTAACCACAGAGAAAATTTATAAAAATATATACACACACACATACTTAGATTAATGACTTATTATAATTACTGAAGGGTAAATCTTGGACGGACTTGTATCTGTGAATTATGTGATGGAAATTTTAGATGATGACGAATTTTTTTAAGGTGTTTAGGGATTTTTTTCGGTAATCTAAAATAAAATGTATGTGTGCGTTTTTAAAATATATTATAAAAGGCAATAGGGAAAAAAAGCAATTATTTGTCTCTCAATATTTGCAAGCATAAAGGGAAGAGGCGTAAAACTGTGCAAAGGACATATCCTGTAAGCATTAGTATTTGGCTTACTTGTCTTCCTGTTCTTGGAAAATGAGGAATTGCAATAAACCAAGTCTTTCAAACTGACTTCTTTTTGAATACAGGCAAGAAGTGAACATTTGTTTTTTAAGCCCATTTTGTTGCTGTTTTGTAAACATGGCAGTGGGGAAACCTTTGAGAACGGTTACAATTGGACCGTTGGAATGACAAAAACGCTTACGAGCCAATCAGTTAAAAAAAAAGGCGAAACGAAAAGTAGAGAAGACCCAAAAAGCTAACGGCCAAGCATACACATATTTTTCTCTTGCATTCCTTCACATATTTCACTTAGGAAGTGTGTGTTAAGTGTACAAATACAAAATGCATACACCAAAGTTTTATAGTACACAAATATATATATATATATATATATATATATATATATATATAGGTATGTATTTGCTTATGTAGTTATATCGTATATAGATTATCGAGAGATGATGGCAATGATAATGATGTTGTTGGGGGAGATATAACATATGTGTGTTTGTTTATGTACAAACATATATAAATGTGTTAGCATTAGGAATGTGTGTTTGTGTTTTTGTGTTTGTGAGTACTGAACTTCAAATATAGGCAACTTGAATAACTGAAAGTAAAAAATATAGTTTTTCTGTTAAGAAAGTAAAAAAATATAGTTTTTCTGAACTGATATTAACGCTATTACACACATTAACTTAAAAGTGCTATTCTCTAATAATAATCATAAAGAAATAAAACGAAGACAACACAATAAAACAAACAGTTCAAAGAAGATTTATAAAAATAAACAAAAAATTAAAGTAAAACATAAATAGATATAAAAATTACTATTAACTCTCAGCAAATTGTTTCACATCTTCTTCCGCACAAACACACCAAATTCTCTCACTCACTCTCCCCTCTCTCCTAATCTCCCATCTTCTCTTACTCTTTAACGAATTTTTGTGATTTAGTGAAAAATATGAAAGTGATACGCGGATTATATATGCATATATGTATATATACAATAATTTTCGTCTTCAATATATGTTGTATAGTATACCAATAAGTGTGCACAGTGGCTCTTTATAAATATTAAAAATATTTAAAGGGAATTGCAATTATTTGTCGTATCGATCACAAGCAAAAGTTTAAGAGAAACATTTTCTAATATTTATAATAACCATAATTTGTATTCATTTATCGTTATATAATGTACGATTAATAAAACAGTGAAAATCTTAATATCTTTTTTTTTCATACCCCCTACACCACTTGTCGTACAAGGGCGTATTAGGCTAGTGCGGACGTACACAATACTAAGAAGAATACGGGATAGCGTTCATTATATCTATCGATTCAGAATTACTTTTTACATCGATTTAAGTATATCCGTCCGTCTGTCCGCATGCAATTTTTGAGATATTTTGAAGAAATTTGGCGCATCGATGCGTTTTGTTCCAAGAACGAAAGCTATAGAAAATATTTCCGAACGGACCATTTTTTCGACTGCCCAAAGAACATCTTATCTTGAAGGCCGTTATATGAATGATGATATTAATCAGAGTATATAACGAGGGGCAGCGGCCCATTGCAGTGCTTTTACTTTGCTGAGTGGCTTCTTGAATTAATTTAAAATATATGTGTCTAAGATCAAACATATATTTCACCCATGGCCCATGGCTAGTGAGACGTTGTCCCTTTTCAATTCCTAATAACTCAAAACCTATAATCCTCGTATCGTTTTGTTGATAGAAAAAAAGAGCTCGTCTTTTAGGATAATGTGCAAAAAGTCCAAGAACCATTGTTTGATGGTTTTGCCGAGCATTATAGCATTGATTGTTGCGCTTATTTTAATCAGTGGAAATAAATGGTCATGGCTGCTGCTAGGTACGTTAACATTTCCATTTATCTATAAATGAATGCTTATCATACAAAGTGGCAAAGTTTGGTGAGTGGAAGAGAAAGAGAAAGAAAGAGAGAAGGAGAGAGAGAGAGATAGACACGATTTTCTATAAAAACAATTGGGAAACTTTCAGGGCACAATTTGGAAGTGGCTATAATCGTTGTGACTACGTTGTCTATATCTTACTCTTTATCAACAACATATGCTTTCTGGGATTCTGGTTATATTTTTTGTTCAAAATTTTTCCAATTCCTCTTGCTTACAGTATTTAGTAATTCACGGAAGCTTTTAAGACTAAACCTAACCCATTTACCTTTAAAGTGCGAATATTCAGTTTGGTTGTTAGTATTGACACGGATAAAGGAATAGAATCAGTTGCAAAAGTATGAGAAAAACTCTTCATAAATGTAATGTCGGTCCCTAGTTACTGTAATAGACTCTCTCTTGGACGCCTACGTTTTTACTTTATGTGTCCAGGTAATCTTTCTTGTTTTAAATCATATCTTCTTCTTCCTCTGTAAATCAGCAAATCAGCAAAATATGATTCACAGTGTTGAGAAAAAAAAATGTTCTAAGTTGCATTCACGCGACAGTTCGAGTGCGTTCCCAAAGTGCACCGTAAACAATATCAACAAAAGTTCTTACACTTTTCTTGCTTTGGGGCGGTCAGGCCACTCTTCGTTTTTAATTTTTAAAATAAGAAAAGAGAAAGAATTAATTCAATTACTTTAGAGAAATTTGAAAAAGTGTAAAAAAAACAAATTGTTTTTTCATCGCACTTACATTTATGCAAGTTTTGCATATGTATGTTAAAGTAAAAAATAACTATATATGTAAACTATTCTAATATATTTCATTTGTATATGTCCATCAAATGTACATTACGTACATACCACACTTAAAACTATATAGTTTATTTCGCAGCTCTAAGCAGCCACAAAAAAGGCAGTCAAACAAGTCATATCAGATTCGTTTAAAAGGAGAAAAAAATTCGTTTACGTTTTTCTTTTCATTTTTTATCATTTTTTTATTCAAAACATTCAAATGATTGATTGATCAAAGGAAGAAAATCGAATTGGATAAATTTATATATATATATATATATATATATATATATATATATACATATACATATATATTTATATAAATGAAGGGGCAAGTACGCAAACTGTTATATATTCAGCAGAAGGAAAGATGCTTTATTAGTATAGGTTATTTATTAGTGTATGGGTGTGGGTATGTAACTTTGACCTAGGTTACATTCATTCATATGGCATACACGACAACTTAACTAACAACCTGTTACGATATTATGTGCAGCATAATCCGAGAGCGCAAAACCAACCATCCTGTTGAAAGAGTAAAATACGAGAGAGCTAAGAAGACTGAAAATAGGGGTCGTAATATGTTAAATCTGGGATGTAGCGAATAAGTGAACATGCAACATAGCATTTTGTCGATGATCCCTGTATGATTGATAAGATTGCTTGTGCAAATGTACGCGATGCATGTAGTAGATTGTGACAACAATAGTATAAAAGTGATACGTTGTGTTGTGATGTAATGTGATGTAACTCCAGCAGAACTGTGGAAGATTTGTGTCTAGAATTTGCCATCACAGAGACTGACGGAGCCAAAGTCTTAGCTTTGGTAGAGTGTATAATCAATAGTGTATTTACTACCCTACTCGAACTAATACATTTTCAAACTAAACGATTACTACTATTATACCCTACACCACTTGTGGCACAGGGTAGATTAATTTAGTGCGGTCGTATGTAGCTGTCAGCAGAGCTTAAGATAGACCCACCTTTTATTATATCGATTGTTTTAGAATCATAAGCCTGTCTGTCCGTCTGACTTCTGATGTCTGTCTATGTGAACTTACGGATCGGTCCACTATTCGGAAAAAACGTTATATGGAAAAAAATGTAATATTCAAAATATCTCAGCAAAAGTGGCTAAGTAGCAGTATTTAATAGATGCTTGCTTTTAACAATTTGATGGTGGGTTGTTATTAGTAAAAGGCATTAGAAAGTTCTAAATTAAAAACTCGGGCCTTTATAAGGCATATTACTTACATTGACTTAAGCGATTTAGAGAATCCACAACTCTGAAACAATGCTTTATATATTTTAAAAGAAGTTCGATAGAGATGGAAAGAAAAAAGATCTGTAGATATTTAGGCTTACCCTTTGGGTCTATTACAACAGATTGCATTGTCTACCGCAGCTGCAATATTAAAGTACAGCAATACAAAAATGTTCTTAAACAATCTAAAGGATAAGAGAAGTAAATCGAAAGTAAAGAGAAAAAAAAAATAAAAAGGAATAGGAACCAAGAAGATAACTAAACTAGTACGAAAGCAAATAACGCATACCACAGTCACACGTCCATCCCAATACTAAGTAACTTGCTTATCGAAAGTTAAGTGAGATAAGAGCATCTAAATTGCGAGGGAATTATAAGCTCTTATAACTCGTACCTGAAGGGATTTGGTCAAAGAGTATGTAACTCGAGCAATCAACAGAAGGTTGTTACGAACTGACCTACTAAAAGAAATGAGATTAAAAAGGTCATTCGGCTCCTGCCGTAAGACGATATTATAGAGGTTAAGGGGAAGTTCAAGTTTAATAAAATTAGCGAAAGAACAACTTAGAACATAACCTCAACATAACCTCAAGGAAAATACATAAATAACTAAAGGATTAGGTAATAGTTTTAATTTCTAATTTTGTGACCAAAGGTATGCTTTTAAACTCTTTTTCAAATGTCTAACGCAGTATCTAAATAAATCTGTATTAAAATGAATGATCCTTTCATTTTTTTTTAAACATTTCCCTCTAAGGAGATTGCAGAGCTGCCAGATCTCTCCTCATTGATATTTAAGATAGCAATCAGTTTGCTTCTGCTAGAAAAACATCCAGGAGAGTCAAGTAAGGGCCCTGAACTTCTTCAGCATACACACAGTGGCTAAGGTGATCTTCTGTTTTCGTAAGAGATAGTCAGCTGGCCTTTTAGTTCATTTTGGTATCGCTGTATTTAGCAAAATCATATCTTATGAAGATCGAGTTTTTTAATGACTGAATCAGATATATCGACATGACTCTTTTGTATGCGTTAGAAGCACTGCCAGTAATGGATAAGTGGGATTGTGTGGAAAGACGAAACGAAAGACATGAAAATCACAGCACTTGAACGAAAGAGTTAAGGATGCTAATGTTTGTGCGTTGGTTGATAAGTTTTTCCCAAAGCTACAGTTATTTTGGATGCGTAATTATTGTTTGAAAATTAGCCGAGTGAACCGTTGTGAGAGATCTTTTGTGAAAATCGAAAAGGTTGGGCATTTGTTTTTGAAAGCGAGCGATACGACTACTCAAATCAAAGACGGATTCGGCGCTGGCTACGGGAGCTCTGCATCGTTATTGACGACAGTAAAATTTTTGGTTGCTGAATTAAAACATTCCCGCACGAGCTTTTGTAGCAATGAACATTCGGAACAATTAACAACTGTAACGACTTACGAAAATAGTAATGAAATTCAACAAAAGATGCTGGACGATTGTCGACGAACGTCTTTACTGCATATTGGATTAACTCTTAGGCATGATAAAACTGATTGTACGTTGGTTATCGCGTGTGTTCGCAGGCAGGTTCACAAATCGATGGCTCCAATGGACAATGCAATGAATGGTAGTTCGATTGTCACTTCGTCGCATTCCCCGGATCTAACCCTCAGCGATTGTTTCATGTTCATAAGTTGCAAGAAGGTAGACAAGAGAGAAAAAGGTTTCGTTTGTTTAAACTATAGCACGCTTTGCAAGTCTTAACAAACCATTCCCCAAAAATTATATAAAAGAGAGCGGCAGAGAATCGTTCGATCGATTCGAATCATTCTTCAAGGAAGCTATGCTTATTGGTAAAGTCGAAAGCAAAAAGTTTTGTTCTTGCTTAGTTCGGAACCTTCACAGTCAATCCTCGCGGGCAGCCTGAGAATTTACCGACAATTTTTATGCTTAATTTGGATTTAACAAGCAAAACAAGGAGGCGTTTTGAAGGCTATTTCACTAACAGAAGCTCTTTTCGGAAAACAATTTAAACATTGACAACTTATAAAAAGGCTGCTGCGTCGATGCTAGAATATAACCACAAGTGTGCGGAAAGTAAAAAACGCTTGCAGGCGGGCAGAAAGAGACGAAGTCAAATATGAACCATCCGAACCAATGTCTTAATAATGAAATGACCCTTTCTGTTCTTGGGATGCCCTTGTTCTCTGAACGTTGCTCCTCGTGCTTCTCTTTTTTCTACTCCCGCTAAAGAAAACGACACTCAAAGGGTAAAAGTTCTCAATAATAGTAGGATAAGATAAAGGGGAAATTGTAGGCCACGCTTAAGACGATTAATAGTCAAAGGTTCGTTGGAAGACTTGCATTAGTAGACTTGTAAGATATCAAACACATTTTCTTAGAAAATCAAAAATTCTCGTTAATTTTTGATCAAGCTATATAACATTATGTTATGAATATGAGTAAAATTTATTTGTTTATAATCCTTTGGTTAAATGCACAAAACGATGCGAGTACATAATTCGAAATTTCTGACTCTGAACCTTCGAAATTTATATTGGAAATTAGTGAACTACTAATTACTTATATTATTATATATATCTTTTCAGAGTTATCATTCGCATACACAGCACAAACTATCTATTGGAAACTTGCACAAATTTGAAACTATTAAGCATAAAAAGAGAATGGACTCATCATTTACAAATGCATCATTGTGATTATATATATGTGAATATATAAATGTAAATAGATTCTAATTGAAAGGACTAATCGCCCAAAAAGCAATCAAAGCAGAACAAAGCAAATAAAGTAGCATTTGATCATAAAAACGCTAACAACCACAACACTCTTTGTTTTACTCATCCGTGGCAACAACAGTTTACACAAGAAAAAGGGACACAAAAGAGCAAAAAGCCAAAAGCACAACTTTAAAAACCGCATATAATACAAAACTAAAAGAAAAAGAAAAAAGGGGAAACAGAAGAAAAGAAAAGAAGAACCAAAAAAAAATAAATAAATAAATAAAAAAGAAAACAGAAAAGAATAAAAGAAAACAAAGAAAAGAAGAAGAAGAAGAAACGAAAAAGAGGAATTTATGTTTATGTTATCTTTTTGAAAGTTCTTCCATAGCATAGAGTTCAATTTAGACTGGCTCAGAACGAAGAAAACGGGGGCGCTGAGTCTCCCGACGGTACCCAAGAAGGTAGAGAAGCCTGCTGGTGGATTCCTTGGTCGGCTATGGGTTGCTTCGGTTCACCCAGCTCAAAACAATCTGATTTAAATTCAGAAGATACGAGAAGCCAAAAACGGCGCAGCGATGCAATATCTAAACAATTGCAAAAAGATAAACAACTCTATAGAGCCACGCATCGGCTGCTGTTATTGGGTGCCGGTGAATCTGGAAAATCAACTATAGTCAAACAAATGCGTATACTGCATGTGGACGGTTTTTCAGAGCAAGAAAAAAAACAAAAAATTGATGACATTAAAAAGAACATACGTGACGCAATTTTGGTAAGTGAATGCCTCTTTGAAGCCAAAAAGGGTAATAAGGTTCCTTGAATGTTACATAGATAGAATACGAAAGTATTGTGAGATTGCGCTTGAAGACTGTTTTTATTAGCTCTATTCGATCCTACGATCAAATTTTCACCCTGATCTTTCAAACAATTTCGCAACAACAAATGTGAATGGATTGACTCATGCAAATTGATAGCTATCCACTATGCTCAAGTATGATCTGTGATCCACTTTTACATTGCTAACTTGATTATTGCTACCAAAAAAATACCAAAAGGAAGCGTCACAGCAGCTTGAACGTATAAAAGCTCCTAAATCGAGAAGATGCGAAATATATATAATTACAGGATCCCACCTCCTTATTTCTTTGCTATAACTAGAAACATATGACCAACCACTTTGTTTTTTACAC
This sequence comes from Glossina morsitans morsitans, assembly GCA_001077435.1. NCBI lineage: Eukaryota > Metazoa > Arthropoda > Insecta > Diptera > Glossinidae > Glossina > Glossina morsitans. The sequence continues at coordinate 55,924 of CCAG010000714.1, read as the reverse complement.
CGTATGTTCGTTTTGTTGAAACGTTTGCATCACCCAGAAGAAAGCTTCAGTTATATTCTCGGTCAGCATCTACTTCCAAATCGATTTAAGTATGTCAGTCTGTCCATCCGACCGTCTGTGAAATGTCTGTGGCAAACGTCTTTTTTAAAACAGCGGTGATGGGTGAAAAATATTCGGATGCATTCGAACATAATTCACTGTTTTGTGCTAGTTTAACAGAAATTCTCTTTGAAATGACGACTTACGCTAAGATTGATCTTGGCCCATTAAGATTAAATTACAATTATCTGAAACAATAATTTTCAATTTTATTGCCCACGTCCCCGCTAAATGTTGTTAATCGCTAGGCAGAACTGAACAATGTTTCGCAAGACCAGTCAGCTGGCCGGACTATAATAACCTCTTTAACCGCTCAATGTATTTTCTTAGTCCTCCTTAGAGTAGGAAGAAATATAGGCCAGACATAACTTCTAGGCCGAATAAAATATGCGGCATTAAGAGAGCATAGGCCATTTTACATTTAATCTGTTAAGGTCGATGTACGTTATTAGAATAAATTTATTTATACAATATATGGATAAAAAATACACAAATAAATTTAACCTCAAAAAAAGAAACGAGTCAAACCCATCTGACACGAACGACTAAGCAAACTATTAAGTTAAGTTCTATTTGTTCAAGAGTCAATGTAAGGATTTTTTTGTTTATATTGATATATTGAAAATTTGATAAGAATGCAATGAATATTAAATTTAAAAAAGTTTCCCTTTTCTTATTTTACAGACTATTACTGGTGCCATGAGCACATTAAATCCACCTATACCATTAGAAAAAAAAGAGAATGAAGCCAGAGTTGAATATATACAGGACTATGCTTCAGGTATAATTATATGAAATTTATTTTCATTAAATACGAGAAAAATTTATTTGTAAAAAATTTTCATTAACAGGTCCAGATTTTAATTATCCGCCAGAATTTTATGAGCACACAGAAGAATTATGGAAGGATAAAGGTGTTTTAGCGACATATGAACGGTCGAATGAATATCAATTGATTGACTGTGCAAAGTAGTAAGTAAAAGAAATAAGAAAACAAAACCAAAAAAGAAAGAACAATAAATAAATAAAAGAAAGACAACTAATTTTATTGTGTTATTGACAAATTATCTTATTGCAGCTTCTTGGATCGAGTTAGCATAATAAAACAACCAAATTATACACCAAATGAACAAGACATACTAAGGTGTCGTGTTTTAACTTCTGGTATATTTGAAACACGATTTCAAGTTGACAAAGTCAATTTTCAGTGAGTTTTTGAAAAAAATTTTAATTAATTCGTAATTTTCTATTACTAATTAAATATTTCTTTTCTCTTCTTGCCTTTTCTTTTTTTTTTATAGTATGTTCGATGTAGGAGGCCAACGGGATGAACGTCGCAAGTGGATACAATGCTTCAATGACGTTACTGCAATTATTTTTGTAACTGCATGCTCTAGTTATAATATGGTTTTACGTGAGGATCCAACACAAAATCGTTTACGTGAATCTTTGGAATTATTTAAAAGCATTTGGAATAATAGGTAACAAAAATATATTCAGCAATTCATTGATTATAACATTAAACGATTTCAATCACTATTACAGATGGTTGCGTACAATATCTGTAATTCTCTTTCTTAACAAACAGGATTTGTTAGCAGAGAAAATAAAAGCTGGTAAAAGTAAACTCTCGGATTATTTTGCCGAATTCAATAAATATCAAACACCAAGTGAGTAAAAATAGTTAACACTTTCCGAAGAGCATATTGAATCAATTATGTCCTTCTCTTGAAAATTGTCCCAATAATCACTTAATCATTATTTAAAGTAAACCTATAGAAATCTGAACATTTTTTTTAGTTCATTGCGATAGATTCAATATCCATTATAGAAAATTAATTAAATATTCTTTTCCGAGAGAGCAGAAGTGAGAAACTATTCTTATGGCTTTATGACGTCTGTTTCAAAAGATAATTGATTTCCACTTGCTTTTTTCGAGGTTAGGTCAGGTTTTCGATTCAATTCGACAGACCTAACTTGATAAATAGGGACTTAAGTCCTTATTTTTCACTTAAGTGAATGTATTATTGCTTACCATTCGTAGTGTTCTGGGTCGCTGAAGAATAGAAGTAGGACTTTCGAAAAGAGAGCAGGGAATGGCACGAATTCATCCTGTAGGGGAATTTTCCACTAATTTTTCATTAGTTTGTTTCTTTTTTTTTAATATAATACGTCTCTAAGATACAGTTAGAAAAGATTAGTTTTTCCACGTGAACTATGAATAAACGTGCGGAAACTTATGCTTTCAGATTCTAGATTCAAGTCATTTAAAATTAATAATTATAGGAACTGAACACAACAAAAATTTATTTACTTTGTTATTATTATACTCTGTTCCCTAGTTATAGTGCAAAGGTATGTTAGGTTTGTTCAGATGCATGTACATACAGAAGGACTTGAGATAAATCGATTGATTCAGAATTGATTTGTCTGTCCGTCTGCCCGTGCCTGATGTCTGCCTATTTTCAACCCACAAGTCGTAACTTTTCAGATATTTTCATATTTGATGAAGTTTGGTAGATTGACATGTTTTGATCCAACGCTATTGAAATTGTTCAACCACTTTCCATACATTTCTATTATTTCCATTATTTTGGCAAGTCGTTACATGAAGAACAATAGGGTGATGCAAGACCCAATATATCATTTTTATTTGTTTTTCTGAAACATATTTGGAGATGTTCAACAAATTTGTTGAAAGTTTTTTAAATAAAAAATTGGAATTGCGGTTTAATAGAGAAATTTCGGCACAAGGACTTGTAGCGATGTGGGTTTTTTAATTTCTTCAAGTGATAGAATGCTGCATAGAAGAGACCAAACGGTCGCACAAAAATTTGTAATTTACCAAATAGCACAATAAACTTAATGTCAAAGAGTTCAAATTTCGATGAATGCAATAAGTTGTTCAATGACATTGCTAATGATTATTTGGTAGGTCTCCCGCATTATACAAGCAAATCCTACTACTAACAATTGGCTTTGTTGACATTGTCGCTAATTAAAGCTCACATTTACTGTAAACTCCACAATCCCGATTGCGGAGACAATCAAAGATCTCATTTTGTTGGAACCAGAAACATACATGCTCTCAGTAATTCATCACCCTCACTAGTGAGGAGTTGGCCCCTTTAGGAGTATTTCTGCAGGAGTATTTTTGCAGTGCAAAAGAAAGAATACGTGAAACATGCGAAACAGCGATGATTGCAATATCTGTAAAATGCAAACTATTGATTCGTTTTTGGCAACGTTGGAACGACTAACTTTGGCAAAGTCTAGAAAATTCATTCATTTTTCCTAATTTTGTTTCATTATCGCAATTTACGATCATGTTGTTTTGCAACATATTTTATTGAACATAAACTTGTGGACTTGCCAACATGGATTTGCAGCAAAAGCTTGACTTCACTATCTCTTAAAAGTTCGGCGTAGATGTTTTACTTTCCATCTCAATGTTCGCCATTATTAATTTTCAAATCAAAAAAAAGGAACGGCGGACAGATTTTGATTGATTTTGAGTTATAAGACAGTCCAAAATATATATAGGTATATTTCTCAATTTTACAAATGAGAGGACAGTAGTAGAGTATGCACTCTTGATCGCCATTGTAAATACAATTACATATTCAAATCAAAGTGACGCCTTCGAAATTGGATTAAGTTTAATATGTTCCTGTTTTCATTTTAGATATTTTTAAAAATAGTAGGATTTTAAACGGAAAACCTTATCTAATTTCTTCCAAAAATATCTAGCCATTGTGACATTCTTTTTCTACTTCTGTTGAAACTGGCTAAGAATGTCTATGCGGTTTTTGAACTTTGCTTCTGTGCGTTCAAGTTTTGATAGACTGTAGTTTGCGAGTAACGAGTAAAAAATCAGTTTTTAGAAAACAGAGTTTTTTACGTAGAACTGTCGGTGTGCCCTTCGCCCAATTTGGCGCATTTGCAATTACCAACCTGCCTAGGATAACTTCATTTCTGCGACCAAGAGAATTAAACAAACAGATATTACACACACACAGATGGACAGATGGACATGTTAAGATCAATTCAGAATTCGATGTTGAATCATTAATGTATCTGAGGCAGTCGATTAACAAATTGATGCTGATAAAGAATATATACATACCTTGTGGGTGCCGGAAACATTTTGACGAAATGAATATAATCCTCATCTTTCGACGATGGGTACTAAAAATTAAATATTTTACAAAAGTGGTTTAGGTGGTATTTCACGATTAATTAATAAATTTCGATGACGAAGGAAGTCAAAAGCCAAGGAAAGCTTCAGCTAGTATTAGTACATAGCTTCAAAAAAAAAAAAGAAAGCGAGTGTGCAGTGCCATGATGAAAATAGCTTAGAAAAGCGATATGCATACAAGCAATAAGTTGGCTATCGAAGACTCGTCTTAAAGCCAAGGAAAAGGTTTCTCTCTCTCTCTCTCTCTCTTATATTAATTTAGTTTTTATTTTATTATTGAATTTTAATACAATTACTTATGAATAATTTTGTTCTTCCTTAGGTGATGCAATAGTCGAGTCTGGAGATGATCCTGAAGTCATAAGAGCTAAATATTTCATACGTGATGAATTTTTGGTAAATGATAAATTCATTAACGGTAATAATAAAAATGCAAAAATTCTCATTTCACTTCTTTAGCGTATTTCTACTGCTAGTGGTGATGGCAAACATTACTGTTACCCGCATTTCACCTGTGCTGTAGATACCGAGAACATCAAGCGAGTATTTAATGATTGTCGAGATATAATTCAAAGAATGCACCTACGTCAGTATGAATTGTTATAGGTTTATTCTACAAGAAAACACTTAATAAAAGTAATGTGCAAATAATACAACTAACCAAAATGCATTTTTTAACTTTTACTTCCCATACCGGCACACATATATATATATAGATATATATATCTATATATATATGTACATGTATATATATATATACATAGTAATCATATTTAAAAAAAAAAAAAAAATGTGTTTTTTTCTTTAAAATTCAAAAAGAAATGAAACAAATCTTTTCAGCCACTTCCATAGAAAAATTCATTTTTTAATTATTTTAATTGTATTGTTCTTAATTTGTGTTTTTTTGTTTTTAGTTAAATAAATTATAATTTATAATAATTTATTTTATGCTTATTAAAAGAATGAAAAAAAAAGAGTATAAAAAATTATTTTAATTTTAAATACATTAAATATATAAATTTGTTTGCTTTTTGTTTGTTTGTTTATATGTTTACTCTACATATTATTAAGGAATGAGAAAATTTATTGGTTTTTTATGAAATCTTTTACTCTCTCTAAGTTAATTTTCGATAGCGGCCTCGGGTAAAGTACTTGGTTTTTTACAATGACTGTCAATGATCAAAATAAAAGGCAGATTTTAAAGACGTAAAACAGTGAGAAACGACCCACCATTACTCTACACTGCCCTACAATTATCCATATATTGAGTTTTCGAAATAAGGCCTTCTATGGAAAGTGATCGAAAGGCTGATCAAATCAGAACCATTTTCAATAGCTTCCGTCCTTCGGGTAAAGCACGCCAGTGCACCAACTTTCATCAAAATGTCTCGAAAATTGCCGCCTGTAGGTTGAACAAAAAAAAACAAAGACAGACTGACAGACAAGCTTACACCGGTATAATATAAAGTGACTCTTGCATATGTCTGCACACACGGTGTAGGGTATAAAAAGAGCACTACGCAACAATGGAAAATTTTATATTGATCCGGTCCGTTAGTCTACTATTTGCAAACCTTTCAAAACGCCAGAGAAATCTCATTTTGGAAAAAGAATTTTAAGTAAAGTTTAAGTTCGAAAATTAGAATGAAAAAAAGAACGACAAAGTCTTCTCGCCTTTAGATCAATATTTTCCACAAAGTTAACCTGATTTTCAAGTTTCCTCGTGTGCAATTTGTAAGAGTTCGTGGTAAACCCATCACTAATACTATGGCATACAAAATAACTCGAACTTTATAAGGATAATCAGTTATGGATGAAAATATATATAAAATTTGTTGTCGATTTTTCTAAAATTTTTCATTTCAATTATTTTGCAGATTTTAAAACTTAATCAGGAGAAAACATTTGAAATTTTCAGCCTAGTGTCAGCTCTCATTCGTCCATTTTTATAGTTTTAGAAGGAAATGTTATGGAAGGGTTTGACTGAATTTCGATTTAAAATGTTATAAATATCTATATATATATATATATATATATATACATATACATTATCATCAGGACGCTTTACTTTTGTTCGCTTTTTTTAAGTTTTATTATTTTCTATTTTATTAAAGAAAAGAGGATGTGTAGCATGTACAAATTAATTGAAGCCTTTGATCAAATATTTCTTACTCCCAATACTCCTTTGCCTGAAGGCAGAGATTTTTTGTAAAGATTTCAAATAACGGAATGTGTTTTTTTCGCTCTTAGGAACATCTTTGGAATAATTTGAAACCGATTGCTAATCATTTAAACATATTGAGCAAATATCTCACGCCGTCGACGATCATAATTTCTTTTACGCCAAAATAGCTTGTTTTTGTCTTTCCCTTTCGAAATATCTCTGAATTTCTATTTCTTGTTTCTCACGTCGATCAATGATAATCAAATTTAGAACTGATTTAAATAAAAAGTTACGCTTATGTTTAGAAACTGCTTTAAGGAAAAGAGAATTCAGCCAACTGTATGAGGTTTTTTTATATGGGTATATGGGTATCTATTTTCTAATGCTTAAGGGAGGGGCAGGAGACGTTTTGAATTGAAAACATTTAAGTCGAACGATTCTTAACCTATAAAATATGGAGGATTGTAAGTCCATTTCTTTTTTTTTTTTTAAAAAAATAGATTTTCAATTAAAAGCAAGGAAGTGGGAAAAATTAAAAAATGCTAAAATTCACATGTGAAAAAAGATCTTATTTTCAAATCAAGTCTCCATCATGGTAACATTATAATGCCAGTAAAAAAAAAAAAAATAGTACAAGGTGAACTTTTTGAGAACGCTTCTTGGTAAGCCGGGTGAAAGTTTGTAATCTCTAGCTGAAGAAAGTATATACTTTAACGAACGATGAAATACTCTTCGAATTGCTTATCCTGTTAAAAAAAAAAAAAAAAACATTTTATCTAAAACAACATATTATTGTCATCACATTCTGCAAGATTTAATTATCAAATCTCCTACAATGTTGTGGCAAGGCTTCTTTCTACCAGTTCTTAAACCTTTCCTTTCTTCTTTTTTTTGTTTGTTTTCCTATCTCTTGTAAATAGATTTGAAAAGGCGGCTTCGATTATTTTTCACTTTGTTTGGTTTAGAATATTCAAATATTTGGTATTGCCCACAATTTGGCAGTTTTATCGGCCGATGTTGAAAGTATAGAAAAATCATTGGGATGCCATCGGGCCGAAATCACTTTATCGCTATGTTCTCCCGCTACCACAGAAGGCAACGATAATGTTAGATTACCTTGAAGATCGGTTAAAACGATTTTATTATCGTAGCCGCATGTCAGCAGATAATAAGCCGATGGTGAGAAACGTATAGATCTGTCAAGTAGAAAAAAAAAATTTATAAATTCAAGTAACAACACAAGCAGCAAACATGGTATCCTAAGTGCTTTAAGAATGCATTTAAGATCAGTTAATTGAACTAACCTTATGTCGGCTGTGTGAGGCTGAAAGCATTGAATTTGTCGGTTCTTGCGTATGTCATATAATACGCATGAGCTGTCTTCATGTCCTGTTACCAATAGTCGGCCAGTTGGATCCACGCATACCGAAGTGACCGGCGAACCCAGCGAATCGTAATATGTTACGGGTAAGACCGTATTTGTTGATTCATTAATACGTATATCCCAAAAACGTACCGTCTTATCCTGCAACAAATAAGAAATCGACATTTCGTATAAAGCGCGACGGTTTTCTTGGATTCATGCACGACATATTATATATATTATATATAGAGGAAGACGTAAAAGTTTTCAAGAGAAACTCATAAGCAAGGATTTGCTTTTTCCTCTTCGCTGGTGCTGAAAATGGTTTAAACACGTCAACAGACACGTCCACGAAAGTTCTTTCCTACTCGTACACTACAAGAGATCCAACGGACACAACGATGAAGTTTTCTTGCATACTTAAAGAGGGGCCTTATAGTGCCTCCACAAAAATGGAAAAAATCTGCCACTTTCGTCCGATATGGTAGAATGCCGTAATGTTATCTTTTTTTTGAAGTTTTCTTAAGATCTGATTTGAACTGATCGATATAAAAGATTCGACCGTAGACGCTTATAATCTTCCTAACAGATTTTTTTTAAGTTGTGTCTAAACCGCCTTAGCTATCCTTTCCATGCTTACCACCATTACTGTTTTAAACCCTGACTTGGTCAGCTTATTCCCACCAGTTAGATCTTATTGACGAGTACATTCGCAATGATAATGTTGTGTGTGTGTTATGACGACTGCGAAAAACATTTCATGTGCATTTTTTAAAAAGAGGTCGCGTCTTTTGCCAATTTCTCGTTGTTTATTACGATATTATAACCACATCCCCGATCACATCACATCAAAGATGGAAAACTTATTATAAGATATATATTAAGAGTAGATTGTACCTGAGAGCCTGACACGAACGAGTTATTTTCCCAGCTATATATGGAATATATGTGACCGCTGTGTCCGGCAAAATTTTGAAAGGGGGATAAAGCAGCACAATCCGTTATAAATATTTTGCAACTACCAGCGCCTCCGCTTATCAATAAACGTTTTTCATTGCAATTATCTTCGACGAAACAGAGATCTCTCACAGTGCCGTCGTGCATGGTCAATTCAATTTCCCGTCCCTCCAATTGTCTATTTTCAGTACTGTATTGCATTATTTTAATCGTCTTGTCATTCGAGCCGGTGGCAATGTATTTGCCATCTTTCGACCAAGCTGTACAGTATATCGAACCCTTATGATGTTTGGTGCGCTTAAATATCACCGTTGGCTGATGTGACGTACTGTGATTTTTACTGGAATGAAAAAGGCTCGAATTTAATCTAAAATATAATTATAATTATAATAATTAAGTAACACTGACCTGGTAATTTCGCATGGTGGCGGATATAAGCAGATTCTCAAGGTTTTCGAATTAGAACCGACCGCATAGATCTTACCATCGGGATGAAATTCGGCGCAACGTATCGCCTGAACATCGCTCAGTGTATTGATAGCGATAAAACACAAAGGAGTTTTGCTTGACTGTAAGTAAGTAGAATAATGATAAGAAAATCTTGTCATTGAATCTTTTATTCGGTTTTTCCTTTTCTTTTTTTTTTTTTTCTTTTATTTTCAAGCTAAAAATGCGTTTCATTGTTTTCCTTTTTTTTTTTACTGTGAACTAACGGTTATTTGTTTCTATTACTCTTCTCTTGCTAGTATATATATATATATATATATATATATATATATATATGTTTACATGAATCCGCGAATTGCATCAGAGAAATCTTAAACAGATGAAAAAAACTGTAAAATTTCTAATTAGGTACACAAGCGTCTTTCATTAGAATACTCATGCGCACACAAACACATGTTTAACTGTTGAACTCTTTTTTTTGCAGCGACCACGATCGTTAAGAATTTTCCTTTTTTCTTCCTTTTTTTTTTGGTTTTGCTAGTTAAAGGAAAACGTTTGGTTTCGTTGATTACCTTCATATTTTGATAAGAACCTTTCTCAGCCAACATTGCGACAGCTATGTGACATTACTTTATTTCAATAAATAAATTTTCTTCTATTTTGCAATATTGTTTCTGCTTTTTGACTGTGCGATGATTTGCTTTTTCTTTTCTTTTTTTTGTTTTTTTTTTTTTTTTTATTTATTCAATAAACTTTATTACGTTTTTTACGTTTTAATTCACCGAAATGTGGTAACATGTCAGGTTTTTTTTATTTTTTTTTATTTAAAGAAACAAGTGTTTCTCCGAAAGCAAGTAGCGTGAAAACGACAAGAGAAACTGTTTGGTTAGCATAAGCGAGGAAAAAAAAACGGGTTCCAACTTAAAATATATTCCGTCTGCAATGTAAACATGGAAAATTTTTGTATGCACTTTATGAAAAATGTTAGCTTCACGTAGACAATGTGTTCATTTTATTTTGTTACTCGAGTCAAGAGTTAATATTGCGAACTTCTCATTCTGGCAATTTCTCGTATAGCCCTGATTTGCGCTATACAAAAAAAAGTTGATTTCAAAAATATTTGATTATATTATCATTGATATTAATATCATTATAACTTTTTTAAACTAATGAAATAAATCTTCGATTATAGGGAAAGCATATAAAAACGTTATAACCGAGCTTATGCCCCCCACTTTGTCTAATAGAATTCTTATGTTTGCAATAACGCGTAAAAATATTAAAAGTTAGACTTTTCTGTATCAATTTTCGTCAAAATGTAGGATCCGAGAATTTGGGCTAGCTGGTCCAAATATATCGAAGTGAGATATAATGAATCAATTTTCATCATAAAATATAGAAACTTCCATTTTTCTGCCCTATAACGGATCAATTTTCGTAAAAATCTTTATCTAGGGTAGGATCGAAAAAATAGGCCTAGTTGATCCAAACTTCGTAGAGTTAAGATTTACATCAAATTACTATTACGGATCAACCTTCATCATAGAATATTAGGGCTTCGATTTTTCTGCTCTATAACCGATCAATTTTCATGAAAATCTTCATATAGGTTGGGATTCAAAAAATAGGCTTAGTTGATTCAAATATAGTAGAGTTGACATATATATCAATTTACTATAATGAATCAACCTTCATCATAAAACATTAAGTCTTCGATTTTTCTGCTCTATAACATACGGCGGGTTGCAAAAAATAGGACAATGTAATCCAAATTTGGTAGCGTTAACGTTTTTTATCAAATTATTATTTTGAATTAATTTTGCACAACAAGTATTAAATTTTGACTTTTCCGCCCTATAAACGATCAATTTATCTTTATAAATGGTAGGATCCAAAACGTAGGCCTGGGTGGTCCAAATTTAGTGGAGCCCATTATTTGTTTTTAAATTACTATTATGATCTGATTTTCATCATGCAGCGTTGAAAATTAGATCTTTTTGTAATAGGACGTCCACTTTTCACTAGATGAGTGGGGATTCAAGAAATAGCCACAGCCGGTCCAAAGCTTTCATACCAAATTGGAACGCTGAAATACTACTACTTGGCCGCTTTTGTCGAGAAATATTGAAAATTGCAATTTTTCCGCATATAATGATTTTTCAGAATAGCGCGTTTAATGAGGAGAGGTCGAAAAAGTGGACCGATGCGAACCACATTCAATAGCGTTCGTCCTTGAGTCAAACCCCGTCAGTGTACTAAATTTCATTAAAATGTTTCAAGAATTGGTGCCTTTAGATAGAACATAAAAAAACAAGACAGACGGACAGACAAGCTTAGATCGGTATAACAAGAGAAGAGTCAATCTTAAGCCCTTCTGAGCGTTACATGCGTCCGCACTAACTTAATATACCCTGTGCCACAAATGATGTACGATTCTCTTACTCGTACTCAAAACTTTATTGTTTGTCTTAGTAGGCATGGATTCTGAATTTAAAAAAATGAAAGAATTTTTCTTTTTTTTACTTACTCATAGTCATAGTTTTGCTTAGTCAAAGTTTTTTTCGCGGACGAAAAGAATTTCAATATGAGTTTCTTTCGATTGATTCATATATGTCTTCAATTATACTTGTGATAGTCATTTCTCTGCGGCTGATTCTGCCAAGTTCCAAAGAACAATCTGAAAAAGACTATTCTATGTTAATAGTAAGTACGATATATTTACTGCAAGTGGAGAAACTATTATTGGAAAGTCTTACAAATTCTTTGGAGAAATTGGTGAAGAGAGTAATTGCCGCGAGAAGGTAAGAAAATATATCCAATATTCCGAATACCGGAAAAATTCTATCGACATACAACTGCAAGTTTAATAAAAGTGCTAATAAAAGAAACTGAGAAATATTTACCGCATCCTGAGGAATACTTGTCACATCCTATAACTGTGCATATTCTAATAAGACGCATAAATTACGATAATTGGGCGCTTTTTCGTTCCTACATAATGCAGCCATTGGAAGAAGGTGAGAAATTCTTCATTAATATTGTCATTAAATGCTTCGATAAAATAGTCTTTAGATTATTTGAAGACGTTGAAAAAGGTGATCTAAAAGAGTCTACTAACGGCTGGATTCGTATACAAAGCATTTATCCTTTCAATAGCGAGCGACGGCCTCTTAAATGGCAAACAATATAAGTAAGTGAGCTTGGAAGGCGAAAGAAAGACAACGCTCTCTCAATTGCTTTATTCTTTGTTGTCCGTCCTCTTCACACCTTCTCGTCTTCTTGTCTTGTCCTCTCGAAAGAGTTTCCTCCCATCTTTTAACCCGCTTTCGAAATCTTAAAGTCGTGAAATTTTACAATATTTGGCTCAGAAACTGGCTATCCATTCGTCTAGTTGTCTCTTTCTAAAATCTTACGCTATAACCGTTGTTGTAGTTTATTGGACTGTTCAGCTTAGTCGTAAAGCATGCTTTCGAATCTATTAAAATTTTTTGGGAAAATCTATTTTTAATCGTAATGTTGAATGCGCAAATTCACGGGCTTAAGTAAAAAGCTGACCACTCTGGGAAAAACCCAATCTTTCGGTGACATTAGCGGCTTAAAACTGCATCCAAATTTACAAACTATCGATTTTACACCATTTCCAGAACTGGCTACCTCTGTGGCCAATTCGTGACTTCTCTGATTGTGGCAAATTTGGCGATTGATTGTTTAGCAATTGACTTCAACAAATCCTAACAGATATCATCACACAAGTGGTAGTTTAAAGCGTCCCCAAATTAAAAACTATTGCTTCTACAATAACTCTGATCAAATGAAACATCGTCTCGCATGTCAGTATACTAATTAACAATAATACTGTCGAGTGGGAACGAAAAGCTAAAAAATTGAAGTTTTGCACTTGATCCCAAGGAGAAGGTTAAAGACGCTATACCACGTATAATTGATAAAGTGAATCGGAAATCTAGTCTAATAGTCTAATAATACAATACTCATGACATCCTACATATACCAACATATGTAAGGATTTCCGGGAAATATAAATCCCCATATGTCAAGAAGTCCTAATTGTTAATTGTCCATAATGAAAATTTGTTTGTGATAGTAATTTAACATAAAAGTTAAGTGGGCGGAATTTGAACCGAAAGGGTTTATTGCTTGAACCCTACTTCATATAAGATTTCTCATGAAGAGTAAGCCTTTCAAAAAAAGGTAGTAGCCAACTAGTGAAGAAGTTAACGGCAGGGAATTTCAACCACATAGGTCTATTTTTTAGACCCTAATACGCATAGGGCATGGGAAAAGCAAGTCCTCGTATGGAGAGAAAGTCTAATTTCTGCTTTTTTTTCTGACGGAAACAGAAGAATAATAAAATATTTAGGAAGTAAACCAAAGTTGGTAAATTTGGATGACGTCATGTGTAAGGTTATTGGCATCCTCCAATATGTGAGTATTGATGTATTACTAACAAAACAATGAAACAATTGTAGGGTGTCTAACGGTCGGCCTTGACAGAATATGTTTTAAAGTCAAGTAAAGTTCTCATGCTTTTATATTCTACACAGATCCCGTCTGATCGGTTAACGTAACTTTCCAGTTATCTATAGATAATAGGTAACCCATAATAAGCTATTAAATCCAATATACAAGCTTCCAAGATTCTTTTCGAAATCTCGCTGACATGATGATTTGGACAAACTTTAATGTGTTTTATTATAATGTTTGCTTAGATAAGTGGACGCGACTTTCTAGTCTTCTTCATAATCAAAGTTTTATTTGAAATTTTAAGTGAAGATGACGGTAAACCCAATCAAAATCGAGTACAAAAATTTATAATTTTTGGATCACAAAACCTTTGGATATTTTCAGTTCATTTCTCTTTAATGTTATGTTGGGTGAGGGATTAGTAGATAGAAGGAGAAAGGCCCCTATGCGGTAGGCACAAACACGCTGTCATATATGGTGTCGGTTAAAAGCAAAGAAAATGTTAAATTAACATAAGTTAATTTTTAGCTTAATATAATAATTGTGTGTGTAAAGTGATTGCTTATCGTAGCTAAAACATCTTCGTGGAAGAGGGAAAGCAAACATCTTCGTCGCATGTTTGATTGATTGATGTTTTCAACGTCAATTCCATACAGTTGCTGTCACTGCCGGCAGAGAGGTCCTCTTAGCCGGTGGAATTTGTAAAAATTTCTACTCTCTCTTCTATTGAGCCTATAGAAGATCAAAAGTAGTGCGACTCCCGAAAGCGGTCAGCCTCTTTTTTTAGTTACATTTTTTAAATTGTGTTATCGTCGTCGAAATCGGAGAAAATACTTTTTTCATTCCAAAGAACTGATCCCGGAAATTATGCAGTCACTTATAAAAGCAATAAAAGACTCACGAATTTGGAGGAGACCTTGTTAACGATTGCTGTGGCACTCGTCTAATGAATTGTACACTTATAATCGCTTGCCGTTTTTTCAATGATTCCTAAATGACCAATCAATGCTATCAATTCTCGCCTGCGCCTTATATGACTGATCCTACTTTTTTATTTTTTTTTAGGTGGACTTACAGACGTCGTTATCGATGATGTTCAATGGACCAAATAAATGTAAAAATATAAAAAAACGAATTTACGAAAACGAGAGATTTTTAAATTGAAACGTTGCCAAAGAAAGGAGGGATGAAGGAAGAGATGTTATGCTGCGTTCCTGGGGCCTCGTGAGCGTTTCGTTGGACTCCTTCTCCTTTGGAATCGAGAGTTCGATCGACTACGCGCTGATGAGCGCTTATGGCGATCGCCACGGCTATTACGGTCACTCGGCCCAGCTTCAAATCACTTAACTTTACGGTGCCCTTACACTCTACTTCGGTACTTCGGTGATCGGCCATCCTCAGGTTGACTGCCTCCGCAGTGATGCGGTTGAATTCCTCCTTCGGCTTGTTAGTTTCGCAATGTAGATAGATATAGATATCAGAGTCTGGCTCTTATAATAAATTTTTATATCCAACGAGAATCAAAGAAGTTTCCGTTGTTTTCTATCAAAGATTAGGAACTTTTAGCGAAAAAACCGTACATTATATTTTATTTCCCATCTTTCTGGCACCATTGGGATACCGCGTCTCGCTACATCTTTTGAAGCTATCCACAAATCGATCCAAAGTGCCGCTCAGTTATCGATCGGAATGAGTGGTAATCAAAAGGAGTAGTATCTGCTAGTAGGGTAAGCTATTTCAGATTAGTACTACAAACATTTCCTGAATCGACTCGTGCTACATATCGAATTTTCTTATATGGAAAACTTATGGTATTTTACGCTCATTGCAGCAATTATTGTTGTACTGATGGTTTCGTTTCACTGCCATGGGCTGCCGTCGATAATTCAGCTTTAATGGTTTTGCTACTTTATCACCCGATTATTGGGCTCTTGGATATCGTAACCCATTCAGTGTTCATCATTCATAAAGGCTTAGCAGCACCATCCGTCAAATTAAGCAGGAAGGGTACACGATGTTTCTCCGGCACAAAACTTTCACGCTTTTCGCTCGAAACCTTTACATTCAACAAAACAATCTGCTGAGGCCATCTTTTGCCAAACGACGGAAACTTGTTTGTGCTTCCTATTAATTTTATCCTAACATGATTACAACGTCGTTTTCATGTTTACCAAAATTAAAATTACTTTAGAACGCTGAAGTCAGTCCAAGTGCTTATACTTTGGCTTTCGTCGTGGCGACTTTCCTAAAAAGCTTAGCAAACTGCATTGTCTTTATAATACTACGGCCTCACCATTTTTGCGTTTGGCTCCATTACAAATGGAACTAGTCCCTACATAGTGCTGTATCATAACGTCTTCTTCTTGAACTTAAAGAATTGCTCATCAAAACTTTCTTAGGGTGTGGCAAAACTCTTAACTTTACGTGAGGTGCGCAACTTTATAGAGATGACATTTGCAGAACGTCAAAGACGTCTTAATTAATGGGTGACATTAGCGAAACTATTTTTCGTCTTAGTCAACAGTTAGAAGATATAGCCGATCTAAATATGTTAAACCGCATGGTGAACACAGGTTAGATATATCTTGCAGAGAATTGAAGTGATTTTGAACAGATATATAACAAAGTTGGTGATTGTATGGTAACTGCATTATCCTATGTAGGCTTTCAATGCTGTTACAAAACTATTTCAATTTCGTATCATATTATGACTATTGTTATTAGATGAGTGATGTGAAGCAAGGTGGCACCACACCGTTTTTCCACTGCTTGAAAAATCGATCTTTCCAAGTAGACAGTGAAACGCAAACTGAGCGTGCGGATTGTCCAGTTCTATTGGTTTTCGGAATGCAGGATGCTCAGCGTCTTTTATTACAATATTTTGGGACTTTAAAATTTTTATACCATTCACCCGATGTATACAACGCCCAAGTGAATTTGGGATAGGCCCTTGTTTTCTTATACCGATCAATTCAGAACCACTTTTTGAACCTTTTTAAGCTGGTCTGTCCGTCTATCCAACCTGTTTTCTTGCGTATAACTTACAAGCCGCAACTTTTCAAATATTTTGATGGTGCCCCAACGGAGTTTGGTTCAAGGGCAAACCATTTCGAACGATATCCGGGAACTAGGATTTGAAAAGCGAAGAACACTTTCCGGTAAACCTAATGCTTTACGGTTTCGTTGACACCAAGTGCCACAAATACAAGAGCGAACTTAACCTGCCTATAGTGTGGCTTTTAGTGAGTCTAAAAAAAAAGAAAACGAAAATTTATTCGAACTCTAAGCATCGTTTAAAGAATTATATGATTCATTAACATGCATTTTTAAATCATAATTTATAATAAAATAAACTTTTCGTTATAAACGACGGATAATATAGTTAGCAAATAGGAAAGAAGGTTATACCTTGCGTGACATTGTTATCCAAAAAGTCTAAATAATGAATGCAGGTCACAATAAATAAACCACATGACAGTACATAAACCCAACTCTTTTTCTACCCGATTCCGAAATAACACGGTTCACCAATAAAAACAAACACACTATTTTACACGACTTTCTTGTTCTAACACGAATCCCACAACAATAGCGAACTAGATTCTTCATTTGAATCAAACCCCACTGTTGCGCTAGACATATCTACTAATGATTTCTGGCAATTTCTGGTCCGGTCTGTGATAAGCGTGCACGCTTGTTAGCCAGTAGCGATGAGTAGTTGCGAAATTGATTTTTATTCCCAACATCAAATGAAATTTTGGAGGCTTAAGATAGACTTATCTATCACGCAGAATTATTTTCTAAATCCATTCAAATTTGCCTGTCCATCTGTCCGTCTGATGACTATCCACGTAAATTTGTGTTCAAGCTACATGTAGCAATTTTTGAGATAGTTTGATGAAATTTGGTACACTGACCGAAGGACGGACGCTATTGAAAATGGTTTGGATCGATTCACTTTTTCAAAAATTGCAATTTTGTAATACAAGGATACTGGAACAATTTTTGAGCCCCACCTCTTAAAACGAAAACTGAAGTTTACATGACAAAAAGGTCTAATTTTCAATTCTTCATGATGAGAATCAGACCATAATAGTACTTTGAGATAAAAAAATTAACTCTACAAAATTGGGGCCACCCACGCCTATTTTTGAATCCTACTCTATCTAGGGTAGGAAAAGTTAAGTTTTAATATGTTATGATGAAAGTTGATCCATAGTAGTAGTTTGATATAAAAATTGACTATACTGAATATGTACCAGAATTTTTGAACCTCTTGGACATAATCATTCGTACGGAGAGTAGGCCTTTATTTCTATTATATAGTTCCGCAATAGGAAATTCATATAGAAACAGGGTGCAGTTTTTGTGTCCTATAGCAAAAGTAAGGATTGTGTTAGACAATGTGATGTATGTATGTATGTTGTCGGTCTAGCCCGACTATAATGTTTTCACTTGTTTTTGTTTTATGAATATCTGATATGGATTTCATTATTGCTTTTTCCTCGGTTCAGAGCTTTTTAAGACAAATTTATCATATGTCGCTTTTCTAAGGAACGCATCTACCGCGTAAAAATAGAATTCGATGTATTTAGATTAAATTGAATATTGGTTTTTCACAAACGGTGATCTACTTCAGAAGCGATACGTATAAACTTTATGTAAACTACAAATAGGCATGCCGATGTATATGCACACGTATATAAGCCAAGAATCCTAATATAGTTTTGTCACGAACATTCTTTGTTGAATGCAGTTTCCATATTCAAATTGGGTTCTCAAGAGTTGCAACAGCTGATTCATTAGATAACCAAAAACAAAAGAATTATATCATAAAATGCGTGTGTTTGTTGGTGTGTTGGTGTGTGTAGATTTTATTCTCAATAACAAGTTATTCAGAATCAATGTCTCATTATAAGCAATTTATTAAAACTTCATGTTTTTAGAATTATTATTCCATATATAATGCATATGCGAATGTTTGGGTGTATATCCGCAGTGACACTGCATATAAACAAATAAATGATTTTGTTGTCGTCTATACCCCTACACTTGAAAAACCGCCGTGAAACATGGCTTCATTTCGCAATATGAACATGAAAATAATGAAACAAATTGACGTGATGTGACGTCATCATTAATGAACCAAACCTACACAAAAAAGAAAAAAAGTAATCTTTAAATATAAATTGTGCACAAATTGAAAGCAATTACACAAATTGACTATTTTTAATAAAAAAATAAAAACGAAAATTTTGACAAATCCCACAGACTGGGCTGTAAGTACATAACTTTAATATTGATTGTCTATTGGTGGCTTTTCTCTTTCGTTACGAGCGTAGACTACTACTAATTTTTTAAAAAATCCATTTTATTTTCTTTTTTGCTTTGAATCTTGAAGAATGCATGGAGAAAATTTCCTTGGCAGCGGCTTTTCCATAAGCAAAAAGTCTTGGACATAGCGACTGACATTGCTGTGCGCATTCTTGATGACAATATGAATGGTATTCTAAAAATCATTAAAGTTGTAGAGATGATATTGCTACCCAATCTCTTTTTGTTTTGAAGCCGATGCTAATTGGACCAAGAAAGCTGAGCGGTCTTGTTGCGGCATTAATTCTTTGAAAAAAGACTAAATGAGTGAAATCTTTGAACTTGGCAGGGCAGTTTTATGATCCTAGAACTGTAGACTAATCGAAAAGAATAGTGATAACGCATGTCAAAACCATAAACACCTTTATCCCGAAACATATTTATTGAGATCGGCAACAAGCAGCATAACTCAAACAATTTTCATTTTGATACCCACCAATGAACAAAGGGGCGTATACTCATTTCGTCAAAATGTTTGCAACACTCAAGAAAAAGTTTCAGAGACCGTAGTATGAAACTGTGAATTGATTAAGTCCTGTCTGTCCGCTTGTTTGGTGGGTATTGTTGACACTCGCTGGTCGCAAAATTGAGGACATCGACTTTAAATTTGGTAGAAACATTGGAAGCCTTTGCACGCAGGTTGGTATTGAAAAGAGACCAAATTGAAGATAGGCCGAATTGGTCAGAGCACAAGGACATGGGGAGTAGAACGCGACAAGTCAATTGTGTTAATTCCAAATTAATTGTAGTGGAAGTCAAGAGGTGATAGATTAATTTTTGTTAACAATACTGATGTAAAAGATGAAAGATAAATTTTATTATAAATAAAATCATGTCGCGCCTAAGATCTTAATGAATGAAGGTATACGAGATTCAGCTCCAGCCGAATATAAGTCTCTTACTTGGTTTCATTCGAATTTTTTACTGTCTCTTGAAAAGAGCCTCATTAGCTAAATATGCCTCCGCAGAACGGCTGTGGTGTTGCCACTTTTCATTAATTTTCAAAAAGAAGTTTTTTCCAATACTTTAAGGTATGCTTAATAATCTTCCCAAGTGTTGTTATTCTGCTACCTTTTCTTCAATTAAAAAAAAAGTTTTTCTTTAGTCCGTTTTTGGTTGATGAAAGTTGATCCCTTGCAAAGCCAGTCTTTTAAGGAACGACGAGCTATCTGGCCAAATCCTTATACTAATTATGGAAATCTTTAAGCAAAATTATCCACAATCAGATATTCTGTTCGTCCTTGACGAGAAGCCTTAAAGTGGATACTTATGTCTTCAAGACATCGAATTTTATTATGGACAAACTGATCAATTATCTCCTTGTTTCAAAGCCCAGATTGATGAGACTGCAGACTACTTACTCAATAGCATGAACTGCTTTCGTATAAAGCAGACGTGAATCTCAGAACAGCCATTCCGGCTTTAATCTCTTTAGCAGCAATTTTTCAAGATGAAAAGTGCCCTATAAACAGAGGAGTCCTTCAACTGACTTTACTAATACCTTCATTACGTGAAACTCCAAGCCATTCCACATATTTTCATAGCTACTGTCTTCTTTTAACTTTACTCATTTCCATATTCTGTTGCCTTACAAAGGCAAAGAAAGTGCTTGTGTCACTTGTATTTTGAATTTTAATCATTATATCACATACACATATGAGGAAGTAAGCAGAAATGCTTGCAATTATCTAATATTGATGCATACACAAACACATGCAAGCATAACATGTTTTCAGATGCGTCTATCAATATAAGTTTGTGCTTTTGAGATACATTTGGTTTAAGGATATCCAGATATTCTTAAAGAGCACATAATGATGACTAATAACTAAGGTGTTGTCTGCAGAATATAGAATCTGCAGTGCCGAGTTCAAAGTAATACAACTTTATTTACCGAATTTTTCTATTATCAAATATTTGGCATTGCGCCATTGAAGTATTTACTTGGAAATTGTCTTAGCTATACACAAAAAAAAAGTATATTAAATACTTCAATGTATTTGTAACAGTAAAACAATTCTAAGGCGAAGTCTTTAATCAGTGCTCTTAACAACCTGTGCAGCCCGTACAGAATCATGGGCTTCTGGCGATTATAGGCTATCTATACATAACAGAAAAAAGATGTCATAATATATGAATTATTTAAAAAAAAATATTTTCGCCGTAGTTTTTTTTCCATCATTGAACATCTTTAAAGAAAAGGATGTGTATCAAGTTTTTCATGAGGCTTCCACACAGATCGTAACTCCCATATGTACCAATTAAAGAATATAGATATCTCGGATAGGAAATAGAAAATCTCCCATCATATCCAGCACGAACGCGCAGCCACCTGCAGAGTCAGATACCAGGTGTACATCGTTTGTCGCTCTGAGCCTAAGGTGGTGAGATTCGTAAGAATCTTAAAGCTGGAGGGCCAGGGACACGGTCGAGTAAAATAAGTCTGTTCAAATTGCAGTACAGATAGCCCACTATATTACAATGCAATACCAGTTTACATCCAATGTGTGATTCGACCTTCTATACGTAGTAGGTATACTAACTTTTTTAGTCAGGCGTCTGATACCAAGTACTTGAGAAATTGAGATCTAAACGAAAACTCTTAGCTTCAGTGTGTATTAAAAAAACTCAAAAAACAACAAAACACTCAAGAATGGTCGTCTATCTAAACTTTTTAACACCTTATAACTTTGAAGTAAAAAAATCACTAAATATTGCTTTATAGAATTAAAACAAACGTATTAATCTTATAAGCATCAAAGACATAAATCTAATTGGCACAAACGATATGCAAAATATTATTTATTTTTAATTATTAAGCGAATGAACTTTTTTCATTCAGCTTTGCGCAGTGCTCCCTACAAGATACAACCATGTATTCAGCTTACACAGATTTCGGCAAATGCACGCATTGATAGGCAAGCGAGAGCGCACAAGGCGTTGGCTTGCCGTTGTTGTTGTTGCTTCGCAATCGTCCTTTATCAGACGGTTCAGTCGTGTTTTTCTATTTGAGAAAGATTGAGATTGAAATTTTTGAGAGTAAAATTTACTTTTCTGTACATTTCTTATTAAAGGTGGTTTTCACTTTTCGGAGAGTGCAAGTTTTTCTCTTCACATATTTCTTATTACCATTTTTTCTTGTTGGTTTGAGAGAAAATTTCACAAACAAATTATTTCCTTATCGTAATAAGCTTTTTTTCTTTAAGGTACGCAAAGCATGCATTTTCACACACACAATAAGTAATAAAAAATTACCTATTCATCTATGAAATAAAAGTAAATTAAATCGAATTAACAATTAAACGCCTGCAGCATGAAAAAGGAATTTGATTTCTTTCTCTTCTCTCTTTCAGTTAATGCTGATAGTGCAGCTTAACTTCTAATTAATATTATACAAAAGTCATTTTTTATTATATCTCGCCTCCATATTCGATTACATGAAAGCATTAAAAGATTTCGTAATTTGAAAATAAATAACTGAACAATAAGATACTAAACCTAATCCAACCATAATTAAATTCTAATTAATTTGGAACCAATAATTAATAAAACATTTTATTTTTCAATCTCCTATAAAAAATTACAAAAGAAGAAATTATTAATGCCAAAGGTATAAATTTTAAACTTCCTGCCTACGCAAACTCAGTTCATCGAATGGCAGCGGTGCTCATTTAGGTTTAGGTTCTACTATTCTGATACATTTGTTGGCTTACAATGAGAACAGCGCATATATATATAAATGTCTTTTCTCCTTTTTTGCTTTCAAATTTGCAGATTATAGTGGCTTTGACTTTTGCTCAGTATGCGGCAAAACCATCTTTTGAAGAGTGTGAATCGCTAGAAAATGCTGTTAAGCTATTAGCTTATATAGCTACGGATATGGATAAAAAACTCAATTCATTGGCTTTGGCGCTTATGCAGACCCAACGTAATAATTTGTACATAGTTTTACGTTGCCTCTTTGTCGCTGATGATTTCTTGGGCGTTTTTTGCCTTTTCCTTTTCTTCTAAATCTAAATGAGGTGAATTAAGGTGACCAGATATCAAGTTGTTAATTTTGGAACGATATATCTATAATTTTTTGTAATTTTTTTTTCTAGCAACAAATCATTTTATTATTGTTTTGGTTGTGTCTCTAGGCAGTTCGGGCAAATGCTAAAAACAGGTTGCAAAAATCGTTACATGTGATCACCTTAACTGGAAACATGGGGCGAACATTTCTATTTTTAACGGGCTATTTCTTTTATGCGCGCCTAGATAGAGTGTTGGGACGGCTAATCCTGTAGCCAATACAGGATTACGGCCGGTATATTCTATATATTCTCGTAAAAATGTTTATCCCAAATATAATATATTTCTTATGGTTTGTAGCATTTAATAAGGCTAGTCAATCTTGTAATTTATTCTCAGGAATTTTGAAAATCGATCTTTTTGCGACAGATTTTTTTTATTACATTTGCACACTCCTGCCACTAAGCAATATAATAGCAAATTTATATAACAATA
The DNA here is from genome assembly GCA_001077435.1 of Glossina morsitans morsitans. NCBI lineage: Eukaryota > Metazoa > Arthropoda > Insecta > Diptera > Glossinidae > Glossina > Glossina morsitans. Next base: position 32,335 of record CCAG010000714.1, on the reverse strand, counting down.
ATAATAAAAATAATAAAAACAATATAATAAATAGAATGAAATATATTAAGTCTAGGAAGTGCAAGAAAGAAATTTAATAATTTTATTCATTTATTTAAACTTTTTTTATAAAAATTTCAAAAGAGAAAAGAATAAAGGGTGTTAGTTTTTAATCTCTTTCCAGATGCTGAAATATAAAATAAATAATAAAAATTATTTTTCGTTTTGAGACGCATTTAAAGAAAAATAATAAAACAAAGCATATTAATTATTTAATTTCATGTTTAAGAACCCGAACAGATTTTATAGTTGTAGATGTGTCTCATATCAAATAAAATATTATAAATATCAAATTATGAAATGAATGAAATAATATGAAAATTCAAATTTGAAATAAAAAAATATAGGTATGGTAGGTATGGCAGGTATGGCAGGTGGCAGGTATGTTTAAGATCAGATGTTTTAAGGCGTAATCATGTATCTTTGTAGTATCTTTGTGTCGTTTGTGATTTAATTGATGTCGTCGGGTCGTCGCTTGGTCGCTTCGTTCACTATTTAATGCTATGCTCTCTGCGCTCTCTGCTCAGAAAGTGTTTGAAAGTTTTTGAAAGAGGTTGTGTGTTACGATAAATCAAAGTGAATAAGTTCGGAAGTCTTCTGTACATTGTAAATTTAAGTACATACGCTATCTATATATACAAAGTATTTTTTAAATAAGATAAAAAAAAAAAAGAAAGCAAAATGAGAGAAATCGTTCATATTCAAGCCGGTCAATGCGGAAACCAAATTGGAGCTAAGGTAAGTTTTAAAATTCTTTAAATTATATCAGATTAAAATAAAATATGAGGTAGCGTGTTTTAATTAATTAGAAAGTGTTTTAAGTGACTTATTTTTTGCATAATTTTTCTTATTAGTTTATAAAAGAAAAGTGCGTGTTCGTCGAATAGACGCCATTTTCTAAGTGATTTCCATTTTTAGCATCAAATTAGTTTAGAGACAGAGTCGGCAAATGATGTATATATGAGTATTTCTTTTTGGACAAACTTATTTCTTTTCTGATTTTCATGTGAAAATTTATAGCGAGCAAACTCACAAAGTTTGCTTTAATATGTTCATGTGTATGTATGCATGTATGCATATGTATGTACATAATGACTATATTTTCTATGCAAAAGATGCTTCTGCAAATACCTCTCATTATAAGACTTATTTTTTTCTTATAATCGATATAATGTTAGATTGCGTATAGTTTGTTAACAGCGGTAACTGTGACTAAGAAATTTCTTCCATTATAAGCATACATGTGTATGCGTTTATATGTGTTCATGTCTATCTATATATATACATGTACTTATTCAACTCCGGTATTTCTATATAATCGATAAATCCGCTGCGCTGCATAGCTTTGTTGTGTTATGAATGTTGCCTTTGGCAATAAAGAAAAAAGAAAAAAAATTAAGTATTCTCTTAGTTTACAAAAAGGAAAAACGAGAGAGGGGATGAGAGTTTTAATGGGAAATACAGCGGCAATGAAACGCCTTGTTTTTGCATATATATATATATGACATTATTATTCATATATAAATATATAAATGACTTCATAATTCAATAATTGCGAATGAGAGTTAAAAGATTGAAGTTAAACAAGTCGAAAACTATTGATATGAAAGACAAACTACAAAGAGACCATAGTTTTTTCTCTATAATTTCACCGATTTTGCATTGAGTTGAAGTTTTGCAGATTTTGTTTTTTTTTTTTTTTTTGCTTTTTTTAAGGTTAAGGCTATAAATTACAAAAGCTTTAAAGTTCATTCTCTCTTGTTCTCCGAATTTTTCCTTTATGTATACAGTATTTGCAGACTTAGGCGTTGGCAATCTAATGAATATGTTAAATAGGACAAGGGAGTGTTTTCTACGATACTTAATCTCCTTTTTGCAGACATTGAAACCTTGGTATTATTGTAACTTGATGAGAGAAGGGCATGTTTCATACATTCGTGATCGTACAGTGGACGGGCAACAACAAAAACCCATGACAATATTCAATAAATAATCCTTACTTAACGCCCTGTGGGATGGACTAAATTTGTCGTTATATAATATTAGGGAATATGGGAAAGAAATACAGTAAGACTTATATTTTCTTAATCAGCTTGAGATTATATGACGAACACCCCCTAACTCTTTCGAGCCAGAAGTTATTGCAACTTCCGTAGTTATAAAAAATCTAAAATATGTCATAAATTTCTTATTGATTAGATTCAATTAATTAGCAATAAACGGGGGAAAAGTAAAACATATGTTTGTAGAATGCGAGACTCTGAAGTCTGCAATTTGTATCCATGGATGGATTGCGAAAATAAGAGGACCAGTCATTAAACTATGTTATCCGCCATCTGCTTAAAAAGCTAAAAGTTCAATATTCCTCAATAGTGTATTCACAGGAGCTAGTGAAGTAGTCTAAAACTCATCAAGAGGTGAATCTCATATTCTTACGGTTTATGAGCCGAATGTTACAAAGTGGAACATTTTTGCCTTCAGAAATTTTGCAAAACTTTTTTGAGGGGACACATAAGCCCACATTCCTTATGAGCTTGATCGATTTAGTCTAAGTAAAAAAAAGAAGAGAACTGTTTTTTTAATTTTTTTTTGCCATTGGAACATGTAGCCAGTTTATCTCTTCCTTTTTTTTTCTGTCCAAAGGGTGGACTTTATGCTTATTTATGGCATTTGTTTCTTCTTTTCATTTTGTTGTTGTGTCGTATTGGTTACAACTGTTTTGTGGAAATACACCCTTTTCTTCTATCCTCCCTTAAGCGAATATTTTAATTGCTATCAAACAACAGCTGCACGAAAGAAACATAACCCCAAACATTATTAAGTGCAAGCTAAAGCCGTGTATTTAAAACTACTATCTATAAATTCTAATTGGTAACCAGCTAACCTACACATCAACATACGTAGATACGTGTATTAACCACACAAATACATTATTTGTCATGCACAACCCACTTATAGAAAAGATGAAAAGAAAAATAAAATTAAATCTATTACCGGCCGACGTCTATATAATAATATGAGCTTACTTATGTAGGCACACACGCACACACATTTACATATGCAGATGTACACATGCACGCTTGTTATGTATGAATGTAGGTAGTAGTAAGTCAGCTTAAAAAAAAAGTCACCATGATTTTTTTATATTCATTGAAGTATATATATATAAATCTAGTTACCTACTGTTGCGGATTTTTTTTTTTTTTTTTTTTTTTTTATATTAAAATTTGAAATAATAAATTTTCGTGACATCATCCACACATGTGCAGTTACTTTATTTTTTCTCTGCTTATAACCATATATAGAGATTTTACTTCGACTTTCTGACAAGCCATTATTGGTTGGTTCGTGGTAACGATGCCAATATGTATGTGGTGAGGTGGTAGAGTAATGCAAGTGATCTATAAAATAAAATTCGCACCACGCCATCTGTAGATGTTGTTATACTTGAGTTGAGTTAGCAAACTGTAAAAAAATGCTTGTAATTTGCGTGTTAAGTAGTGTACAGTGAAAAGGCAAAAAAAAGAAAAAATTATAAAAAGCTTTCTTTTTTTCTAAATCCTCTACACTCTCCTCGCTTGATATCTTTCAATAGCTTATTAAGTAGAAAACTTTTTTTCAACTTTAACTTAACAGATGGTCATATAAGTAAATTTTTTCCTTCAGTCCACATGCCTTCTTTTGTTTACCTAAAACAGATTTCTTTAATTCTTAACTCGTTTTCTCTTTTATTGCCTTTTTTGTAAATACCTGATTGTTTCATGCGTTTTGTAAAAAAAATTTGCTTGTAATGTGATTTGTATTAAAAACAAACCACACACACACACACGCTAGTTCATGTTGCACAATACAAAAACACCTACATAAATTTTTAATGCATTTCAATTTGTTACTTTATAATAATTATTGACTGATTGATTGGCTAAGTGACTAACTTGCTGGTTGTAGGAACAGAAAAAAAGCAAAAACGATGATGTCAGCAATTATCATTACCCACCACCCGCCTTCATAACAATTCAACTAGCCAGCGTATACGTGTATGACCGCGTGGAAGAGACCTCCAAACTTGATTGCAAAAGTGTGCCATTTTGCTTAAAAGAATTTATTTATGTAAAAAAAAAAAAAAAAAAAAAAAAAAAATAGCATTGGAATTAAGTTTTTAGTTTAGGAAGAGAGATACAGTTTTCTGCCATATGTAACCTTCATTCTTATCCTTTTTCTTATTTTTTTTTTCTTTTAGTTTTGGGAAATTATTTCCGATGAACATGGCATTGATGCCACTGGTGCTTATCATGGCGACAGCGATTTGCAGTTAGAACGCATTAATGTTTATTACAATGAAGCTTCGGGTGGCAAATATGTACCCCGTGCCGTTTTAGTCGATTTGGAACCCGGTACCATGGACTCCGTGAGATCAGGTCCATTTGGACAAATTTTCCGCCCTGATAATTTCGTATTCGGTCAATCAGGCGCCGGTAACAATTGGGCTAAAGGTCATTATACAGAAGGTGCGGAATTGGTCGACTCTGTATTGGATGTTGTGAGGAAAGAGGCTGAATCTTGCGATTGTTTGCAAGGTTTCCAATTGACACATTCGCTTGGTGGTGGCACTGGCTCTGGTATGGGTACATTGCTTATCTCGAAAATCCGCGAAGAATATCCCGACAGAATAATGAATACCTATTCAGTGGTACCATCACCTAAGGTATCAGACACAGTTGTAGAACCCTATAATGCCACATTGTCTGTTCATCAACTCGTTGAGAATACAGATGAAACTTATTGCATTGATAACGAGGCCCTGTACGATATTTGCTTCCGCACTTTGAAACTAACCACACCCACTTATGGTGACTTGAACCATTTGGTATCGTTGACCATGTCTGGTGTTACAACCTGTCTGCGTTTCCCTGGTCAATTGAATGCCGATCTCCGTAAATTGGCGGTCAATATGGTTCCATTCCCACGTCTTCACTTTTTCATGCCTGGCTTTGCTCCTTTAACTTCAAGAGGTTCGCAACAGTATCGCGCCCTGACAGTACCCGAACTTACTCAACAAATGTTCGATGCTAAGAACATGATGGCTGCCTGTGATCCACGTCATGGTCGTTACTTGACTGTCGCCGCGATCTTCCGCGGCCGCATGTCCATGAAAGAAGTTGATGAGCAAATGCTAAATATTCAAAATAAGAACAGTTCATACTTCGTCGAATGGATTCCAAACAATGTTAAGACAGCCGTTTGCGACATTCCACCTCGAGGTTTGAAAATGTCGGCCACTTTTATTGGCAATTCCACTGCCATTCAAGAACTGTTCAAACGTATCTCTGAGCAATTTACCGCTATGTTCCGCCGAAAAGCTTTCTTGCATTGGTACACCGGTGAGGGTATGGACGAAATGGAATTCACCGAAGCCGAAAGCAATATGAACGATTTGGTCTCCGAATATCAACAATACCAAGAGGCCACTGCCGATGAAGATGCCGAATTTGAAGAGGAACAAGAGGCTGAAGTTGAAGAGAACTAAATCTGTTTTCTTAATTTTTTTCTTCATCGAAAACGAAAAAAAAGGCTAACAAAAAAAAAAAAAACAAAACCTTGGTCAAAACCCCATGTTAAGAAAAAAGTTTTGAAAATTAACAAAAAATAAAACATACTGTTTCTCTAATAATATATGCAATGTGTGTTTAATTTGTAAAAACTTGCACAATTTAGTTAAAGAAATTGATGAAGAAGGAAAAGGTACAGGTCTAAGGCTGAGAATACCTTTTAAGAAGAATAAAGGAGCAGCGCATATCTAGGTTAAGTAGCTTTATAAGAGGATTTATTTGAACAGAGAGCATGTTCGAAGGCATAGGGTGCAAGTATTAGTTTATTGATATAAAGCATATTTGACATTTTTATGGCAATAGCGGAAAACTTGTAAAATTCCTTGAAATTCGAATTTTTTTCTATCAAAAGTACATTGAACCTCCTCCAAACATTTATATGCGGTCAACATTTCGTATCGCATGGTTTCCTGCATTAGTGCATATATATAAAAATACACACATATGTTGGCGTCATGACGTCATTATTGAACATTTTTGTGTGCATACATATAACAATTAGCACAAAATCCGTCTATATAGTTGTTTTTGTCGAGAGCTATTTACCTAAATATAGCTACACATACGTGTTTCATTTGAATATGTGTGCGAAAAGAAGCTATTAGCTACGCTTCGCATACAGTTTCTAACAAAACAAATAAAATTAAACTGCGATATTGATTTTATTGCGATAATGCTCCGTAGTCGGGAGTTCAAATAAATATAATCTACCGGTTTGGAATTGAACACATCTCTAGCACAACTTTTTCCAGGAAAGAAAAGAAAATCTGTAGATAGTGGTGCAGTCCAGTTTTGTGAAACAGTAAGACTAAAAAAATATTTGGGCGTGGGAGGGAAAAACAAAGTTCCATATGTTTTAATAATCGGTAAAAAGATCCCTTGTTTTATCTCAGTAGCATTCCGTAGTTTATAATGAGGAAAGAAGTGATTTCCTAAGATACGATTTCCTGAAATACTTTTCTTTTTTTGCTTTTCATGTTCGAGTGAGTTTTAAGAACTGAATAAATTTTTTTTAAGAGTGTAAATTTGTTCTGCTAGTCATATAACGCTTGAATATCTTTATTCATTTATTTTGATTTTTGAAATGCAAAATTTCAATATCAAGCAATCTTAAAACGTCGACGAGTTAGCGCGCTCTAATAAGCATAAAAAGACGCGCAAAAACATCTCCCATCTTCAAAGTATTCGCAATGTATTTCCAAATGCCTTCTATCGTTAAGTATTCTTAAATTTTCCTTTGTTTTAGAAGTTCAAGAAATCTGCATTTTTGCTTACGAGTTAAAGTCTAGAATTGAAAACTGGTGTTTTAGAAACATTTATCTGATTGAGTGAGAAGCAAGAAGAAGAAGCAAACAAGAAATTGTTATTCGCGTAAGGGCGACCGTCTGAAATTGTAAAATGTTGCATAGAATGATAGTATTTCAGCCTCTCGGTTCGAACCACATTCTACTGGTCTTTAAATATTTTGCATTACGTTTTAGATCAGAGTTCTTTACAGGACGCAAGATCCCAATTCTTTTCTATTGGTTTTTTCATTATCTTTCTTGGAGGGCTTTTATATCCAATTTTTGATTAACTGCGTGAACTGTAAGTCATAGTTTTTTGCAATTTTGTGGGAAGTCATATACATGGGCTTTAAGCCTTCCGATTCAAATGCAACCGGAAAACCTGCAAATACACAGAAGCAGTCATGGCTAAGTCCATTAAGACTTTTCTAATTTTCTTTTGCAATTACAAACGGAAGATCAAGCTTGTTAATCCTTCAGGGATTCAAAGAATGGTAGGTAAGTATGTGTATTTAAGTTTGCAATTGAAAAAGGAAAAATTTCCTAAGGTAGTTTAGACAAAAAATAATCTTTACAATAATAGAACTTTTAGTACATTTTCTTTTGAATAACGAAAGAAAAGCGGCAACAGTTTTGTTCGGCACGGCGTTGCATGCATGCATATCACACATAAAAGGTGCAGTAACCAAATTATGCGCACAACAATTGAAAAATGCGAAATAAGAAATTCTTTATACATTTATGAGCGTATGTATGCATGTATATATGAGGGTATATAAACATCAAGTATCATAAAAGCAATTAAATGTTCTCTTGAGTAAGTGAAGGGTGTCTCATTCTCATTTGGAATGCTGGCATATGAAACGTGACTCTCCCAATGCACACACAAACACACACACATACGTATGCACATGTCGTAAATAGCCCGTAAAAAAAGAGAAACAATATTTATATATATAGATATATATATGTGTGTGTGTATGTGTGTATGTATATATATATATATATTGTGCAGAAATAGAAAATTTTATTTTCTGCGCAAGTAATATGAAGTTCGCTGAGTCATGCCACAAACGCTGCACGAAAAAATTCTGCTTGTTTCTATTTCATGGGTGCATTCACACACACTACTACGTAGAGATAAATATGTTAATGCTTACATGGTAAATATGATTATTTTATAGTTGGAAAGCTAAGAATATTTCATCCATGTCAACGCATATATAGAAAACCCATAAAAAATAGGTGTATGCCACATACACCTATTAATACTAACACATTCGCTTCTATGAGTGTTTTATGTACAATTTTTGTCATAGTTATGTTGATGAATCATCGTCATACTGTTTAAGGAAGATGCAAATAGGATACAACTAAAGGGATTCATTATTTTGCATTCGTAGGGTGTGTGGCACATATGTTAATTTTTATACATACATATATGGAAATATGCTTATTGGGCATTTTCACACCCTATACCGTTTGTGATAGAAGGTATATTAGTTTTTTGCGGTTGCAACACCCAGAAGGGCTTGAGGTAGACCCACCTTTATGACCCAATCTAAGCCTCTTTCCTCGTCTGATGTCTGTCAATGTAAATTTTCGTTTAACACGCAGGCAATAAACTTTTGGAATATTTTGATGAAATTTGGAATACTGATGTGCTTTGAACCAAGGATAAACGCGATTGAAAATGGTTTGGATTGTTCGACTTTTCCGACCCCTCCTTATTTTGAAAACTTATTACAATTTTTAAAATTTCTCGATAAAGTTCGTTGAATAATAGTATTTCGACATTCCTAATTGGTGTGAAAAATTTGGTTCGACAGAGGCAAGTTTTTATTCTCCCTCTCATATAAACGTGCCTAAGGAAAGTGAACCTTTATATGGTAAAATGGTTAAATTTTCAATACTTCATGGTGAAAATTGGTTCTTATTCGTAAAATGACAAAGAAACCAACCTTACATAATTTGAACCAAGTAGGTCTATTTTCTGGACACCACCCCCTACAAACTCTTCTATGCCAAAAAGTCCTTATCGTTAATGTTTTACGATCAAAACTTGTTCACAATAGTAATTTGGCATCAAAATTGAACCGAGCAAACTTGAACCATTTGAGACTATCACTGGACTCCATTCGATATAAGAATTCTCATGAGTAATAAACCCTTTAATTTTTTAAAATTTATGATGAAAATTAGTCCATAGTAGCAATTTGGCAAAAATATTAATTATTGAGAATTTGTATCACATAGGTCTACTTTTAAGGACCTGGCGCATAAGAAGCAAACCTTTATGTGTAAAGAAAGTATAATTTCTAGCTCTCTATCATCAAAACTGAAAAATAGTAACATTTTTTTAGTAAATTAGGTTTGGTAAATTTGGATCACGTGTTTGCCAGAAAGGCTTCTATCATCGCAGCGAAATGGAAAATCACGAAAAGACAGCACATCCACAAGCAACGTATAATCTATGGACATTCACATGGCAAAACATAATAATCAAAAGGAATTTCGCTACGAATTGTGCTCAAAGCAGTTCACCTGCAAACACGTTCTAAAGCAACACCTACGACGATATCGTGAAAATAAGGAGTAAGTGTTGAGTGGAATATTACTAATGAGATTTAAATTGATCCGTTCCTCGTGAATACCTATGTGGATAGGATATTGCAAAGTACATTTCAAAACGTAGTACAGATATTTTCAATTATTTCTCATAAATTTTGTTTTCAAATACTTTTGAAACCAGACTGAGAATTTGTATTGAAACCCAAATCAGTTGTATTTTTATAAGAAATAGAACCAAAGAGTTGAAACGTATTATGCATAGACAAAATATACTAAATACTCAAACCAAAGATCTAATAACTCCTCAGTCAATTCCAATTTTAGGGGTATATGGTGATCTCATCAATGTATTTTTATTATTATTATTATTATATAAATTTAGACAGAGAATAAATTCTAAGACTAAAGTCTTAAAGCACTAGCATCCAGTGTTTTCGGCTTTATTTTTATTAATATTATTATTATTATTATTATTATTATTAAAAACTCTACCGCACTTGAGATTTGAAACCACAACCATTGAATTGCTAGTCGAGACTCTTGCCTACTCGGCCACTCGTCAATGTATTTGGATATTAATTTACAATTTTTTTATATAACGGTTAAAGATAATGAAGCCAAATTATATTTCGGAGGATTTTGATAATCTGATACATTTACGCCACAGGATTTGAAAAAGCAGTTGATCTTAATCGTCGAATATAGTTGCAGCTAATACAGAGAACGCGAAACTATAGGCAGAACTGCAAAACACAATTTCTACAGATACTGATTATGAATAACTAACTTATCGGCCGATGGTGGGTGTATGTTTGTATATTTATATTCGTCCCGAACATGCTCCCTTTGTTCGTGATGTGACATTTGTTGTTATGGACATTCTCCAATATGCGGCGTTTCACGAAAAATATACCTTCGCTCGAAAATCATATCTAATTTTTGATGTATTATTACCAAAACGAGAGAGCAATTTTACTATGGCAATTGGTGTAGGGTAATTAATAAGCGTCCTTGCCCGTTTAGAATTTCTGTGCCACAAGGAGTAATCACGTATCTAAAAATGAGTTCGAGGACCTTATCGCATCCCCTTACAAAGTATTATTTCTTGCTGAAACTATAGATCACTAAAATACCTCGTTAGTTGGCCCAATGTTAAGGTTCTAACGGAGAGCCTATCGACAAGTAATACCTAATATAGAGTTTTTATAAACATTGCATACGTACATATGTGTTGAGTATGCCTAAAGAACTTTGCTGGTCAAGCTCTAAATTCATTAATGTCTATTCAAAAAATCATTTGTACATTGATTAAATATTGACAATAATTAAATCGAGAATAGAGGCAACTTGAACACAAGTGTACAATAAATAGATTTTCGCCATTTTCTAATTTAAAAAAAATGAATCATAATTTACTTTGCTGTACCCTACGACACTTCTGCCATCATGGTATACTAAGTTGGTGTGGATGTAAGCAGCACCGAGAAGGACCTATTACACCAATCGATTCCAAGAACCATTTTTTTAATTGATCTAAGGAATCAAATTCGTTCGAAATAAGGCTTGTACACAGCAACTTCAGGGTATTGGAGGCTGACTCCGATTATTAAATTATGCGCAAATGAAAAATGTTGTTGCGAAAATCCAACAGTCGGCAAAATGAGTTTGCATGAAAACTAAACGAATTCCAAAAATATACATTCACGATGCTTTACCTACCGACTGGCGGAAAGACTCACGACAATTCGCAAAACATGTATCGCGGGAAAAATTATTAACAGAAAAATGTCACAATGCAGTTTGATTGCATTATTTTTTCAATTTCAGACTGACATGTTCATGGTGTGTCTAAAAGTGTGTCTAAAACTCTCAATACCCTCGAGCAGCGGTGTAATGTGAATTGTGTGGTGCTTATGCGTAGGTAGGTAGGCAAATGTTCTACAGAGATAAGAGAGATTACCCCTTAACCAGGATCACAAGGCTTTCTCAGCTGTCCCTTCCATTCGTGCTGAAATGGCTTGCATATCGTACGAAACTCTACCGCGACGGGCTCATCCTTCTTTATACATTTTGTCCGCGTCCGGAACAAACTAAAAATAGCAGTCTCTCTCACCGAGCTTAATGTTTCCACTTTTAAAACAAACGTACGCAGACGGTACTCTCTACTTGTAACCTTTCCTGACCACCATCGACGTCATGTGTATAGCTTGTCACCTACAAAAAAAAAAAGAAGCAAATTCGCGCATAAATTTATACAAAATATTATTATATTTGCTTTTAATTAAAAATTATATTATTATTACTAAAATTTATTTAGAGTAAAGAAAAGTTGGATGAGCACTAGAACTACGACTATCGGGTCTTATATAAAATATTTCATTTCAATTACAATTGAATTCAATGGACTGAATTGAAATAATTGAAAGGAACTAAATATGTAGGTTTTTTATTTAAGTTCATATAATTAATTTGAATTTAATTTAATTCATTTAATTTTAAAAGAAAAGAAATCAACGTTTATCTTATTCCAACAGGTGCGTGATTACCAAAGTAAAAGTACGTGATGACAGTGCGCTATTGTACACTGCTGTAAAATGAAATTACGTATGCAAAGTGGTAGTAACTCTGTTACTTGTTTTTATTGAAAGCGAGCAAGACTAATTACGCGAATTATTTTTCTTTTTTATTTTAATAGAAACTAATTTTTAATTAAAAGCAAATATAATAACAATAATGAATATAATAAAATCAACAGCGAATAAGTAATTGTTTATTTAAAGTTATGAGAATTAGTTATGAGTGCAACAGCAGACGAAACTGTAGAATTTTTACAACCAGGTAAGAACGAACGAATGTCCGCAACAAAAAAGTGTACAAAATTGTGTTTTCATTTCAAGAATGTTATTAGGTTAACTAAATATAAAAATAATTCTTAATCTGTGTGTGATTGTGTTAAATTTCCAAAAAATTATTATACAGAGACTTTTATTCTGAGGTCATCTTCATGCGTGAACGAGTGTATGTGCATAAATGAGTCGATATATTTGTATAATTGACGATTTGATATATATTAACATTACAATGTAAACTTTGAATTTCACGTTATACGTTATCTATGGCCAATTGATGACTGTGCTAAATATAGCTTTATCGTTATAAGAACTTAATTCAGAATTTTTCACCCATATGGGTATTGCTTAAGAAAGTGGAAGGCATGTTTTAATTATTTCAACGTCCGAAACGGAATTCGATTTTAAAATTTTTGCCTTAGTTGAAAAGACATATTTTTCATTATATCATTGGATACAATATACTCGAAATAATCTGATGATGCACATTCCACCTGCTTTCAAGATTAGTATTTGAACAGAACGAATATGGACTTTGTTTTATAAGTGAAGAAGTGTTAGACACCAGTTGGCGTAGAGTTCGTCTGTTTAGAACGAACGTGCAAGACATTGTTGACATTGTAAGCCCAAAGATTGTTGAGTGGTTTAGTTAATTTTCATACTAATTAATAAACAAACATTTGCCATTCAAAATAGGGCTCATTACTAGCCAGTATTTATTTTTTTTCAACCTAACAGATGTAGTTCCAAGGAAAGCAGCGATTCCAGTATGCACACGTATTGAGTTGGATGATGAAAGTGTTCCCCGCTTTTCGAATTGTATAGTAATGAGTTTCTCTGGAGTTTAAATCCCTATTCGCTTCTTGCCTTGGTATCGATCTGATTGATATTGCCCAGTCAAGATTTCTGCACTGTTGTAATTCAAGCATTTTTCGTCATCAGTTATGGTAGAAACTCTTATTTTGAAATACTCAAAGTCCAATTTCCAACACGTGAATGCGCTGCCATTCTGCTCAAGTTTTCATTTCATTTGGCATTTGTGATGCAGGCTTGTAAGAATATATGAAACATCCAGAGGTACTTAAGATGGAACCATCTCTCAGAGTCAGTATCAATTTCTGAATCAACGTAAGCTTTTGTGCTTCTCCTCTTTAATATCTGTTCATGTATTTTCGGGCCGAACATAAATACCGCAAAGTTTGGGATATTTTGACGAAATTTGATACAATACAGCCGGGACTCTATTAAAAATGCATTTTATTGTATTTTTCTCTTTTTTATGGGCAACTATCCATATAATTGGTGGCTTAAAATTTTGAGAAACAAACCTGTAAATGTTATAAATGCAAAGATTCAACGACAGTGTCGTTACTTTCATATAGTTTTGATTAAATTAGGAAGCAAACATTTCTGCACAATCCTGAAATGAGAAAGAACAAGAACAATTTTATTTAAAATTTGATGGATGTATGGTCTTTATCTATAGGCTTTCTGCTGCAAACTACGTAATGAGAGGCATAATTTTTTACCTCTTTAATGTTTCTTCTTCTTATTCTTCTTCTTCTTTATAGAATGCATGACAATGAGATAAATTTGCATTAAATGATTATTCAATTCAATTTTCTACATACTGATAGTTTATTTTCCTTTTAATATCATATCTCAAAGCTAATAATAGTTGAACTGAAAACCGACACTCTTGCTTGCATAGAAAGTTATTAAAATTTTTACTGCCAGCGCTTGAGATACAAAGAAAGAAAGCAACATCTGACTTTTATTTGATTTGATTTAATAAACGTTTATGTTTACAGATAATGAAGATCTATTGTCGGTTATCTCCTCACAACATTCACAGACTTCACTTACAAATCGTACAGTGGACTTAACACCGCATACAGATGAAAGTAGACTCAAGTATCGCAATCAAATTTTGTATTGTCTTGAGAAATACCAGATAACAATATTGGCTACAGAAATTGGTATAGAAGATCTACAGTTGCCTCAGGTAAATTAATGTGCATGCTTATGTTCTAATTAGGCCGTCGAGAAGCCGCATTCATTCTCGGTTAAAGAGAATAAATAGGTCAATAATTACCGAATTTAGTGATATGACTTACTTAGCTTTCATAGGATTTATAGAAGTTGTGCGATCGCATGTGCTTGTGTGCCTGTGTGTGTGTATGTATGTGCGTGTGTGTGTGTTGCTTTTTAAAATTAATTATTCGCGTAATTGGTTATTTCTTTGTTCATTTCTTCTTTTCTATTGCAGATTTGTACCACCAATTGTTGAATTAAAGAAAAAAAAAACCCAAAACACCAGCAACAACAAACTCCCTCTAAAAATTATACTCATAAGTTTTTATTTTTGAATATTATCAACGAATTTATTGTTACAAAAGAAAAAAAAAACGAGAAACACAATTATAACGAAGTGTTATTTTGTTAATTAGTTTAAAACACTCACCAACTTATACAAGAATACATACACGTATACAAATAGGCGCACATTTACACATCGCTTCCTTCCAAAAAAAAAAAGAAACGAAAAAAATTTATTGCATTTTTGTAAAAAGAACGGTACTTCATATATTGCTATAATGGTGGGTCCTAGTAGTCAGATCAGCAAAATTCTGTTGGGTCTTTTATTTTTGCTTATCATATTTTACCTGTACATGGATGTACAATTGTACCTGCGTATACAAAACTATCCTCTTGAGCGGAATTATCACTTCATCACGAATACCAGCCAGAACATTAAAGATACCGCCCACTCCTCCTCGCCCTCTGTGAATGCCGGGGCCACCGCAAGTTCCAGTTCAGCTGCCTTAGCCACCGATTTACCTTTACAGAAAACTCCAGTTACCTATGAATCACAAACCTGGCTGTCTTGCACATTGAATCCGTTATGTCATGTCACTGTCAAAGCGATACTATTGGATCACACGAATCATTATCTCTTTGCACCATTAGCTACGATATTCGATAATGTTTTGGGTTTATCGCGCTCATCATATATAACCGCAAATATGATCTCTTTCTTCCATGTGGGCGTCGCCTGTATAGCCGGTAGATTGGTTGCCTCTGATAGCCTCGGCTATAGGCGTTTGGGTGCGGTAATGTTCGAGTTTCGCACTTTTCTAGATGACGTAGACGGGCATGTAGCTCGAGCCAAAAAGAATATTCGTGGCGAGCGCAGCGAAGTTGGAACTACAGGCTACTACATCGATGGTATATGCGATGCTCTCGGCTGCATAGCCTTGTTATGGGGTATGTTCCATTATTTGAAAAATAATCCACCACGTCGTGGTTACCTACAATTGCCTATGGTTGATACGCGCGTCTCTGATGCCTCCACAAAAACTAAACTAAAGCCCACCACTCGTAAAGTAGCCAAAAAGGTAATTAGTTTTACCGGCCAATTAATGCTTAGCTCGACCGCTTGGAATCGTTATATAGCAGTATATCAAAATATGCTAGAAACTAACGATGTGTCATCTTTACAAATGTCTCATCAACAAATTGTCTTCAAGTCCACTTGGTTCTTCTGCGTCGCATGGCTGTGGCGTCTCGCCAATGTTCATTCACTGCTACACTACGTTCTGCTCAGCATATTCTGCGATAAACTTTGGGAATTTCTTAAGGCTATACAGTACGTCGGTTATGTGACGTTGCTTGTCTGCATTTGTATAACTGAAATGCATCTGTTGGAGGCGCATAATTTTATTTATGGTGCTGTGGTTAGCAACAATAACATGACGTCATTTTGATTATTGTTTATTTTTTAATATCAAACCTCTGCAAGTACCCTATAGGGCATATGGTATTTATATATATATTTTTTTTTTCTATTACTCTTTACTTTTTAACGGGAGAATTATAAATACGTATACAAGAGAATATCTAAAATTCATTTACTTTTTATTACTATTATTATAAATGCTCTATTAAAACTATTAAAAATGTTATAAATGTTTATATGTATATTACTCTGTGTGTATAAAAGAAAAACAAAAGGAAAAACAAAAGCAAAAATAAGTTTAATGTAATATTTTTCTTATTGAAAAGCATTAATTAAAGATATGTGTAGTTAAGAAGATACGATAAAATATACTTGTTTTAATGAAAACCTTTGATAATACTTAGTTTTGTTTTTGAATAGTTCAGTTAGATCAGCCTAAATTCGGTAATTATTTCACGGCCCATAACCGATTGGAATTGAAATCAATTTAAACAAATAACGTTATTGATTAATTCTTTTCTAGTATTTACAAGAATTGGGATGGCATACTAAAGGTACCATAGGCGTTGTAGAGCCCCATAATGACCCTTCGATATCGTTGGCCGAAAAAATTATCTTCGATAAAGAATTTGTAGATCCTGAGGAATCGAAAATTAAGGTAAGTAATATACGCAGTTGTCCGAAGCAAATGAATATTTTTTTTAAACCTGCTTTCTACTTATCTACCAAAGGATTGAGTCAGCGTACTTAGATTTCATCAACTTATCTCAAATATAGCGACCTATAAGTCGAATACAGGAAAGCAAAGACAGACAGACGATATAACAAAGGCTGAATCTATGTCTAGTTCTTCTCGATGTTACATACATTCGCAACAAGTTAATAAGCCCTCGTAGCACAAGTGAAATGCTATTTAAAATGCCAAAAAAAAACCATTGGAAAGACAAAATAGAAACCTGGCGAAAGTTGCTCCTCAGCTGAAATAAATATATATTCGATGCAACCAACACAACGGACATCAACAACGACAACATCACAGAGCTATAAGTATATAGCAATGACTATGCTAATTATCAAATTTTTTCCCATTTAAGGTCAATATTCGGTATTCTTTTCCCTTCGTCTTTTGATCTAAGAATTTCTTGGGCTAAATATATCGCAAAATTATAGTATTTATACTTACCTGCTTGCATCATCTGAGCACCGAAAGATTCCACTAGTTTTCGAAAAACAAAACTATACTCGACTAATGTTACTGCATTTATCCCATGCGTAGTTTTTGCAGATTACAAAGTAGTTACGAAGTTATTTATTTTTGTGTTTCGAAGACTCCAAGCAACAGTTGCGTAATATTTTCAATCCTGCTTCAGGCGTAATTATAAAAATCCCTTTATGCCTCAAAAACAAGTGTGGCAAAACCATTAATTGCAAATGGACAAACTCGGACAAGTCTTTTAGCGTACTTCTACAAATTTTTTACTCCGTGGAATTTTGTAACACTAAAACGAAAAAGCTTTGCCAACTTTTGGAGGTTAAAAAAAAAGCAAATTTAAGAATGGACATGCCTTTAATGATGCAATAATTTGGACAAATATAACTCACTTTTGACCAATAAATGCCCTGTACGGCTTAGCTTAATTCAATCATTCATATAACGACTTTTCAAAATGAGGCGTTATATGGAAATTGGTCCGATCCGGATCGTTTTGACCTTGGGCCAAGGCATATGGATGTAGTAGATTTCATCAAAATTTTCCGAAGATTTGCGAACATAATAAAAAAAGAAGACGAACAGACGGACAGACAAGCTTAGATCGGTCAGAAAGTAATTCTGAATCGTTATAATAAAAGAGCCGTGTCTATCTCTATTTCACAATTACTCTCTGAGTGGATTCATATAATAAAAAGCAGGTCCTTCTGGTTGTTGCATTGATTTAAAAGTGCATCATGTACAACTTCTTTAAGTAAGAAAGTCAATCTTCCACATTTATTTAATCTCCTTCAAAGTTAATTTTCGCAAGAGCCTCCAAAACCTTTTCCGAATCGACTTGATATCTTCAATCGAGACAAAATGATGTACCCAGAGACTTGCAAGAGCAAGTAGAAGTTAGCCAAGCTATGTTTCTGTTTCAAAGTCTCGTAGAGTAAGAAGATGGAATATCTTGACGCGTATTAATTAAAATCCACTTCGTTATATATAAAAGTCTACATTTTTGAATTTCTTGCCCATTGATATTATTTTAATGAGAACTTGTTTAAAATTTTTGATTCGTAGCGTTTATCTGAAGATTCTTTGTTGCGCGAACTTTTTGTGGATCCGATACTTACGACATACGGTGTCGTTATAGTGGACGAGGTTTACAAGCGGAGCATTCTGACCGATACTATTCTGGCGCTGCTAAAGAAAATCGTGAGGAAACGCGGTTCCTTGAAAGTTATTTTAGTTTCCAACGCTAAAGAAGCATCATTCCTTAAGGAATATTTCGATCAAAAAAAATCAAAAAATGATACAACATCTAGTGTAATCTTAAGCATAGATGACGCAAATTTATTTCAACATATCCATTATTTGAATGCGGCATGTCCTGACTATGTGAAAAAATCTGTCGAAACCATTTTAAATATACATAAGCAACAACCTGTAGGGGGAGATATCGTTGTCTATCTGGCCGATGAAGATGAGATTGCTGATGCTATGGATTTGTTACGTAATTACATAAGTGCGGAGCATATGAAAAATTTGAATTATTTTAAAATGTGCCAAACGAAGAACGAAAGGCAAACGGTATTTTTTCCGAAAACCGAAGGCAAACGTAACGTAGTTTTCACAACTAAATTATATCAAAGATCTGTCACTCAAGATCGCATCACCTACGGTAAGAAAAAATAGAAGAAATATGTTATGCTTCTGAATTCAAAATAACCGGTTTTTTATTTTTCTTAAAAGTTATCGACAGCGGTTTTATGGAGGTTGAATGGTTTCAGGCGGAAAAAAAGCGCTACAATAAATTAATTGTCCCGGTTTGCAAGTTTACAGCATCTTTACGTGCCAAGTGGTGGTCCAAGCATAGGGCCGCTAAAGTGTTTCGTTTGTATACAAAAGAAGGATATATGGCGCTACCTGAACGAACCCTAACAGAAATGCGTCGTTCTAACCTATGTACTATAGTCATGTATTTAAAGACTTTAGCTGTGGACAATATATTAAGATTTAATTTTCCATCAGCACCACCAGCTAAGAATCTTTTAGCTGCTTTGGAAATATTAAATGCTTTAGGTAAGAGAATATGTAGACAATATACATACACAATGTCCAATGCAACACTATATATATATAGAGTCTGTACATAGGTATCTTATCTACTTTTAGAAGCTTTAAATGTTGAAGATCATCTAACTTTTCCTTTGGGTTATTTTCTCGCTGATGCCCCCTTACCGCCAATGCTTAGTCGAATGCTCTTCAAATCGTCGGAATTAAAATGCAGCGATGAAATTCTAACCATCGTATCCATGCTGCAAGTGGAGCCTGTCTTCATTATAACCACTAATAATGTAGCCGATTCTCATAAGCAAGTCGCCAAACGAGTTTTTGAAGCGGCCGAGGGTGATCTCATAACATTGCTTAATGTATATACCGCTTTCGTGGAGAATGGGAAAAGCAAAGAATTTTGTCGAAAATACTATTTAAGCTATCGTCATCTAATGAGAGCCGTAAGTTTGCGAGGTCATCTGGCGTGTAGTCTGCTTAATAAGTATCGTCTTCGCTTGATATCCTGTCACGGGGATTTAGAGAAAATATTGCGATCAATCACTGCTGGATACTTTATGAATATTGCTTACTTACATCCTACGGGAGTTTATCGGGGTTTGCGTTGCGGCTCAGAACTATACGTAGATCGCGATTCATCAATATTCACTTTGACGCAACCAAAGTATTTGACTTACTGTGACCTTTGGGAGCGTTCGAAAAAGACATTTATGCAGAACGTCACTGTCATTAAACCCGAATGGCTAAGCGAACTGGCTCCACATTATTACAAGGAGAAGTCAGTAAACGCCGATATGAAGAAATAAGTTTTTTTTTCACTCTTATAACCAATAAATGTATTCATTGAATAATAATTTTTAAGCGATATTGAAATGTTAACTTTTTTACACATCTCAACGCATTTTCGGTTGTTGATTTGCTGAATAAAAAAAGGGAAGAAGAAGAAGAAGAAATATTAAACTTTGAAATCAAAGTGTTTGTTTTTGGTTTGCCTACATGATCTTCAAGCCAGGACTTTAATAAGTGATCAGTATGATAATCTGTCAACGATCAAGGTCATCTTCAGACGCTAGAAGTAGGTTGCTCTTACGAAAGCAACTATAGCCAGCGGCAAGAAGTCTCTTGTTTCTACACAGAGTTCAAGATGAATAGGGCACTGAATAAACACCATATTGCATTTAATATACAGAATATAGGTGTAATGATACCATCGATGCCTTGACTTCCAAGAACGTTAATTTATTGATGCAACTTCGTAAAGTTTCGACAACTTTATGTTACTTGACATTATATATATTTGCTCCATCTGTCAACTGCAACCCTTCAATAAATTAACACAAATAAAATTGTACGGTCGGACAAGGCAGACAATCAAATACCTTACACTACTTCGCTTATACAATTATCCATTGATGCACTACAAATTACTACTTATTTTCATGTTAAGGTGTACTTTTCCTCAAAACCCCTCATATTAACCGATTTGATGCAATATTAATAGTAAACTTAATATACTTGTTGACGTTTTTATCATTTTACATTTATTTTCCTCATAAAAACTTATAAATTATTTCCCTATGTAAGAAACGATGCATGTGTATTGGCATGTAAAAAATGGACCCATTTCATCGAAATGGATCAGTTTTGATTCAAAAATATTAAAAGATGCATCATGTTAGCACATAAGGGTTCATTGTTCATAAGAATCCTTATATGCAGTGGTGTCCAAAACATAGACCCACTTGATCCGAATTTGTAACAGTTAAGTTTTATTTTAAATTACTCTTATGATCCAGATTTCAGCATAAATTATCAAAAACGGTATGAAGGCTTATTTTTCATGAGAACTTTTCTATGGGGTGGGATCCAAAAAATAGATCCAAGTGATCCTAAAACGACAGGAATTATCTCTTTGCTAAATTAATGTTACGGACCAATTTTTACCAGGAAATATTGAAATATAGATCTTTTTTTAATTGTATAAAAATTCTATTTTCGTATTAATGATTGAACGGCAGAAGGTTAAAAAAATTTCCCCATTCAATCCAAATTTTTAACATCAATTTAAAATATCGACGAGCTATTACTCAGCGATTTTTGATGAAATGGAAAATTGTGTTCTGGAAGTTGACAGAAAATAACATGGGCGGACAGACGGACATAGAAGCTAAGCTATAATAAAAGATGGGTTTAGCTCAAGTCGTTGTGAATGTCACAAACGCCGGCACATATGCCTTCTACCACAGGCAGGCTGGGGTATAAAAAAACCATTATGTCCTTTGTGTACACGATTTATTTTCTAGTTAGTATGGGACTCCATCTAGATGCTTGTGTCCCAAAAGGTCAGAGGGGAAGTTGGCCAACCAGATGGATTAAGGTTCTCCAAGGTAATTATAAGAAAGATTCATTCCTCTACTAAATGGTTTGTGGTGAATGGTTATTATTGCATTTGAGTGCACATGCCCTGGAGTCGAAGAACAGAATCCTGACAAAGGAATTGAATGCTTTTTACCAAAACACCTTTTGATATTATGGTAAAAAAGAGTGCCGCGCAAGTGTTACCCAATGGTCATCAATCTGAAGGGGTGTCATGGTACCAGGGAATGCAAGGAAGAAAGTAAGGATATCAAAATCTTCAATTCAAACAAATTTAACTATTTTTATGCATTTTATTAAATGGACACTGAGTTGAATGAACATTTAATAGAATGAGAAGATTAAGCTGCAATTTTTTACGTCCTTGTGCTTAGTGTTTGTGATATTCCTTATCCTTATCAACGTGGGGATGAGTTTTAATGTATTCCAAAGCTCTGAGGATAGCTGGTGGTGTTGGTGGCGCTGTTGGAATGACGTCACCTTGAGGATGGTAACCATTTTCATCGGCTGTATAAGTGACCTTCACGGGGGTGCCATCTTTAGTAGTGAAGTGAAATTCGCCATGGACCGATTTCTGATCACCAGACTCTTCGCCACCGATGCCGTTTGTAACTTCATAACCATACTCAAAATGACCATGAGCATCGTTCTTCTTATAGTCTCTCATAACATGAGCATGGGCGTCATCTTCCACTGCGCATACGCTGGCCAAAAAAGCAATTAATAAAACCTATAAGGAAGTGTAGACGATTGAATGAAACATTAATGAAACTATCACTATTTGTCTTCCGCTCGATGATTAACTTACGTATTTGAACATTTTTTCGTTGTTGTTCTTGTTATTATTTCTAACGCTTTAAAGGCTTCCTTTAAGCTTAGTTGGAGCTTTGATGTGAAACTGATTTGTGATATTGGAAAATACGTTTATTTATATGCAAAAATAATTCTAAAAAATAATATTTTGAAAATCATTTATTTTCGCTTATTCCCGCCACTTGACACACGCAAAAAACTTGATATTCGATTAAGAAAAAAAAAGCAACAACAACAAAAACAATAAAAACAAAAATCAATTCTATAGAGAAAGTTAAAGATTAATAAACAAAGATTCAATGCCCGATATTTGCAAGTTCAACTGGATTTTTAAATTACTCAGATATAAGCGCATCACACTTCTTGTCATATCATACAATATTTAATTTTTTTTTGTATTAAAAAAAACCAAACACAAAAATAATCAATCGAACCTTACGGTAGTCAATGTTGCTACCCTCATCAAATGATGCTTACATGTATGACCTAAAAATATTGCATCTAATTTGGATTTAATTATTTTTAAACTCGAAAACATTGGTTAGACTACATCGGGTAGACTGGAGGCATATAAGTGGGTTTTCCCAAAATATCCTTTTTATGTTCAATAGAAAGAAAGTGTGATAGAAAAACTAAAATCTTAAAAGTATTCGCACCTAAGCCTGTCCTGTCCGTCTTATTGAAAACTCTATCGCACTTACGACTTGAACCCAAACTTGACCATGAAATGGAAAACTTGACTACAGAGCTACTTGGGCGGATAGCAAATTAGCTAAATAGGGCTAAAGTCCTTATAAATAAGGGTAAGCCTCACATTGACTACGTGTTTACCAACTTGCTAAACTGAGAATAATGTTGTTATAAAGACTGACAGATGGACAGATTTCGTTAGATCTGCAAAACTAAAGAACTAAATTATTTAATACTTAGCCTTAAAGGATAATTCAAAACACAAGGAGAGATCGTAGGTCAAGCGCAGGAAAGTTTCCTATAATCTCAGTAGAAACATGAATGGATCAACCGACTTGACGAGATCTGTAAGACTTAACTAGATTCCGCCAGCTTTTAATGTAAAGTCTTAAAGGGTAATCCGAGAGACCTGACTGGTCAAGCATTTTTAATGGCGCAAGCTTCGACAACAAAATCCTTGGTTTGTATATCTTTCACATAAAACTTGGACGGGAGACTAAGTAATCATTATTATTATGAGAACTCACACATAATTAATTAGTTCTGTTAATGTCTATAAATTGGGAACATACACACAGTTGGCTAACGGATAAAATGGAATAAAGGATAAAATGAGCAGGTCTTTCTTTATTCCTTAGCAATTTCTTAAAAGAAGAATTATTAAACTCATGGAATTTATTACCTATTCGTTCCAACTGCTGTTGAATTATTTTCTGTTAATTTTTTTGAAACTATTCTTAAAAACATATGGGAATTGAGCGAATCCTTTCTTGATGGAGTAGCCTTCCAACTAACAATTAACAATTCCCTGGCGTCTTTTTTTGTGTTACAAACGAAATGAGAAAATTAACATACTCTGAAGTGATAGCAAATAATCCGAACTAATCTCTATCGGTTTATGAACTTTTTTTAACGGGACGTCCGCATAAATTAGCATTTAGAAATGGATTAGAATTTATTGCAATGCACGGTTAATATCGATTATCAACAAATTTAATAAGTGGGCTAGAGATCAGTGAACTTTTCTTAAAAATGAAAAAAAAAATCCTTACAAACTAAAGTGATTCGAAATCTTCGCATGACTATTGGGATTTATAAAATCTTACTTTGCTTGGTTATGAGCATCGGCTTTTTCAGAAACGGCAGAGGTTGATTTGTAATAACCTATATCTGTGGATTATGGACTCGTTGAAACGGGTAAGCAGTTTGCAATTATCGTTAACTTAAAAAATCTTACGGTAAAAAAATTGCTGTTGGGCTTACTATCGGCAGGGAAAACCCTAAACTGGACCAAGAGATTTTTTTTTCTTTGATCATCTTTGCCTGATCCGAAAAGCTCTGACTTTTACCTATTATCCTATCGCAGAACTGCAAAACTGCATGCATTTCTTACGAAAAGAAATAAGTGCATGAGCAGATCTCTATCGGTGTTTCTAATAGACCTTGTTTACCACGATCACAATTTTTATGGGACTTTCGTCAAACTTCAATAGCGTGTGCAAAAGGCCGTATGTGTTCTTACCATTGAAAATACCCAAATTCGTGTGGAATAAAAACTGCATAGCTTTTTCTGCTTAATCCATTAATCCCACTAAGAAACAAATAAAAATATTATAGTGGGATGCGGGCCATCATTAACCACTTCACTTAATCCAGTTATTCACATAACGTGTTTTCTAAACAGGACTCAAACATGGCAAACATGGATCCGGAAGAAATGCATTCAACTCAAAGCAGAATATGCTAAAAAGGCTTTATAGGTACAACATATTGTTGAAGAAAGAACCAATTATTAGAATCCTCACGAACTTGACCTAAGTTATAAGAAACTTCTTTAACGTAACTTACAAAGTGATATTTAAACGGGCAAAACAAAGATTTTGAGTTTTTTTTTCTTTACCGTCCTTCAAATTCACACAAGAAGATATAATTGAAACAAGGCTTCCATGGCTGCTTAATACAGTTATTCATATGACTAGTTTCCCAAAATAAGACATTATGAGCGAAGTGATCGAAAAAGTGATTTGATTCGAATCATTTTCAATAGCGTTTATCTCCGGGCCGTACAATGTCGGTCTATCAAATTTTATCAAAATATCTCGAAAACTATGGCCCACAGGTTGAAGACAGTAGGCATTGTCATCTCCTTGAAACTATCACGCACTTTAAATACCATAACTTAGTATTGGATCTTAGTCTGAATCTTAGTAATCCAGGTAGTGAGGAGATTCTTAACATTTCAAGTGGAATATAAGCCAACAAGCCGGGTAGACAGATGGGCAGAGTTAAATCGGTGCAGAAACCGGTTCTGCATCATTCGGTATAATAAGAGGTGGGTCCATCTCAAGCCCTTCGGGATGTTGCGTATACAAAAGCGAATGTCGAAAAAAAGAAAAGAAAAAAATGCTTAGTAAAGTAAGATGGAACAAAAGGAAATTTATTGATGATAACAACTGAAATTCGTACAAAGTTTTTGATTCTTTTTTTTTTTTTTTCAATTTCTTAGTTTAAAGCTTCTTATGCCCTAAGTATGAATGATAAAATTTATGGTCCTTTCCTTGTAGGTTATCAATTGCACCTTAATTGTAATAGTAATTGTATTATTTTTCTTATATAAAATTAAATTCAATTATTAGTATAATTTTTAAACAAATTAACAAAATATATTTATGGTGTGGGTGAGCGCGTGTGTGAATGCATTTCATGTAAAAATTTTAAAATTTATTATGTTGTGCAACCAATTGCATATCCGTTAAATACTTAATAATGTGAACTTTAGCTTCGGCCTTCTGTCGGACACCCAGCGTATTTAGCATTTCGGTAACGACTAAACCGAACGATTGATCTTCGGCACTAACACCGGATGATATGGTATTTTGAAAAATTTTTATAGGATTCAACATATTTTCATTGTGCTGATCGTCATCGAGACGTTCGCGTTTCAAAACTGGTTCATAGTAAAAAGTTTTCTGATCTTTCCCAGCCGTTGTTGTGGTAGCCGTTAACTGATTGTCGCCTGTAACTGTAATTTCGACTGTTGAATATACGAAAATCAACTGATTTGCTTTCTTAAGTAAAATGGTTCTTTTCACTTACCATGCGGATGCAAGGCTTGCGTAGCACCGGGAACAGTGGTACCATTAAAATGAAATAAATCAACGACCGTATGCTGCTGTTGAGCAGATTGTTGTTGTTGTTGCGCCGGTTGTTGTGCCTGCTGTTGCGTTACTTGATTTGTCGTATTGCTTGCACTACTCGCTGTTGTAGTAATTGGTCCACATTTACCCAACAAAGATTCACGATATTGCCTGCAAAAAAGAGAAAAAAGAAACGGAAT
Organism: Glossina morsitans morsitans; assembly: GCA_001077435.1. NCBI lineage: Eukaryota > Metazoa > Arthropoda > Insecta > Diptera > Glossinidae > Glossina > Glossina morsitans. The sequence goes on along the minus strand of CCAG010000714.1, from coordinate 5,758 downwards.
TTTAACTACAGAAGAAGGCTAACCTCAATCTCTCAATACCTTATAGATTCCACTAAAAATTGCATCTGCTTAAAATACCGCCAGCGTGATCCTGTACTTAATTTTATTTCCCTAGCAAACTTATCACGTAAACTTTTCCAACGTTTTGTACACTTTTGCTCTGTAAATACAAGAACAAAAGACAAATCAGATTTGACCTAATAAAGTTCATTTTTTTCGCTTTTCAAACAAATTTTTCAAATCTGCACGTTAGAATAGCTTAGCCAGACAGCTGCCCGCAGCCCTATCAGATATGAAAGTTAGGGTATGATACAAGCATTCCCCTCGAACTATCTTGCAAAGCAAATGTGGTATTAAAGTGAAAGGACATGAGAGGGAAGATCTCGTATCCCGTAATGCTTACGCTTGTCTTAGCTACGAATATATTCTTGCTTGTACTCGTAGATCTGTTTGTTAAATTTTGGACTTCCATTATAGTTGAATTCTTAGTATAGATGACACTGTCGGCGACCTGTCCAAGGTGAGGTTCCCGCCGCTGAGACGCCATAGGCGACAGATTATATCGATATTTAACGTCTGCACCTGGCGTGAAGCTTTACTCAGACGAGTTCTCCAAACCCATTGACAATTAATATTGTTGAATTGTTGACAACCCTGCAGGAGAGGGGGCCTATCCCAAGCACTGGGGATCAGAATGAAAGTTCTAGTATGATCAAGCCTTCCCCTCTGGACAGGGCGAGGCTTATTAAGCCACTCTAATCATTTAATGGCCCAAAAGTTGGGGATAACCACAGCCACCACGAGTACTCCCCGAAAGTCTGCACCTAAGCGGTCAGGTTTCACATATAGTTTAATCTGCTGCGTTCAAAATCTGACCGGACTTACTAGCTTCCAACAAAGAAAATACTTTAATTTCTAGGTTATCTATCATCTGGATTTTGGGACAGAAGTTTACAATTTTAGTTAAAAGTTTTTTATATATTTGTGGGTAAAAGTTGTTTACAGCATTAGGCCATTCGGTGTGTGTATGTTCATAAGAGTTCAGAAGAGTTAGTCCCACTCGTCATAGCCTATAGTCTCGACGACGTGTACGTTCGAAGATGAACAAGATCAGTTTTCCAGGATCTGCAAGAATAACTTAATTGCTTGTACTCTTCTCCTTCCATTCAGCAAATCGACAGCCAAAAATTTTGCTGTGACGGGCAAAAAAGGCCCAATGTGAGCACAAAGTTCTTTGTTTGGGCCTCAATAAAGTGCGGTTGGTTTTGTTATTGTTTGTTTATTTTATTATATTATATTATTATTCCTTTGCATTTCGCAAACTATACTTGCTCATTTTGCGTGCTAAACGTTACGTCCGCCACGTAAACTTCTGTTTTAATTCAACTCCAATACAAAGCAATATTTCTCATGCTGTCATCCAATATGAAAAATGCGATTCGTAGCAAATATAATATACTTAGTTTTCGAAGTGATCTACTTAATCCCGTAAATATTCCTAAGTAATGGCGTTATTTGTTATTTTATTAATTAATCTGCTTCAAACTTAGGGAATTCTAAATTTCTTTTCCTAAGGACTAGCCAATGTCCGACAAAAACGAATTTGCTCCAATTTCCGTTTTAATATAGCAATGAATACATGTCCGTTAAAGAACGAATCTTTGATATTTATTTACCTAAATCCAACGGGTTTGTTAATGTCCAAGTCCGGAGCAATATGTCTGAGAAGTTGTAAATTTTAGTATCCGTTCATATATTCAGGATATCACTTTAGATTAAGAATTTATATACCGGACCTTTGTTACTGCCGTAATTTTTGAGGCCGCAAACGCACCAAAATCTGGCAGACAGTCAGGATTAAATCAATAAACTTTGCGCGCTGCAAAACGATGCATAAATCTACCTTCACTCCTAAGCGACCTCGGGATTAAGGTGTCGTTAAAAACTCAACAGGCTTTCTCTAATAACTGTGTATTTATAGTTTGAAGAACACAACGATTTTAATAATTTTTTGATTATTACTAATATATTATTAATATATTCTTTTTCCTGCGTATGGTAAAAAATATTTCATTTAAACTCGCAACTCCTGCACTAAGTTGGATAAACAAATGAAACCAATCATTTGACGTTAACGCAGCAGAGACAATTACACTGTATTATCATGGCAACAGCGGGCGCTGCTTTTCAATAGCGCAGAGACGAATGCAGCTTTGATTGGCGACAAAACGTAATACAACAAAAAGAACCAAGAAAAAAGACGCGACAAATTCATGCTCCCAGTCATATATCATTAAATAGAAAACTCAACGCCGCTTCGCTGTGTAGTGGTTACAAAAGCAGCAGAACTTTACCTAATGTCTACTACAAAATAAACAACGAACTCGCCACCCATAACGCCTGTTAATCTTTGTTAAAGGGGGTTCAGATGTACAAAAAAATTATACACTTCAGCTTTTGTTATTACTGCTGCAGTTGATTTACTTTTGTTAGTGTTTTTCGGAGCAGAGTTATGTAGGCAGATGGCTGCGGACACATTTTGTATTACACAGCATATGCTACATTGCATATAAAATGACCCCTTTATTACCATCGTTACTGTTAACACATTGAACGCAAGTAACTGGAATCTGTAGTAAACATACCAGGCACACCTAATGTTTCGGAAATTTGCTTCCATACTTGGGCTTTCCTAACGAAATGTTTATAATTATAATGTGATCGATCATAGATGACAGGATTAATTCGAACAGCTTCAATTAAATTCAAATCAAACTGTTGCTCCATGCTAGTGTCCATTTTCTCCATGATGCGCGTAGCGCGTATAATCAATTTTTTATTTAGTTTTAACTTCTCTGCCGACTTTAGCGCCTTTTTTCCTTTTACCAAATTAATGCCAACTTTTCATTAAATAATAGTAAAACTTATATTTAATACACATATCTTATGAGAAATTCTTCAACATATAGAAAAGCAGGATTTTTTTGTGTTCATTTTTATATTTCTTTCAACAGCGTAAAATAATATTATTACAACCGACAGATTGACGTTCGACGTTAACGAACCACCACCACCATCATCGTCATCGTCATACTCGTTATACTTATGCTATAGGAGAATGAAACATCTACATACACACACACAATAACAACGTGCAGACAAGCAGAAGGCAGAAATCGTTGCTACAACGTTTCCAACGTTTCAGCTACGTCGAAGCAACAAATTCTATGGAACACAACATTGTTGCCAACTTATTTAAATTTAAATTACATTACTGCCAAATACTGCCGAAATTATAGCTTACTGATAAATATAGGGGGAAAGAAAATAAAACTAGTGATAGGAATCTACATAAACGGATTATTCTATAGAATTTTTTGATTCAATAATTATCGGAAATTCTTTTCGAAGTATTTATTTCATTTTGAATAAACGAAGAATTTATAAGAAATACCCATAGAAAAATATTCTAATTGCTATTTTGAATGTGCTCCCTTTTGTTAGAACGGTACGGTACGGTACGGAACGCAGTTAATTGATACTATTTTTAAATATAATTTGTTTTTTTTTGCAACCGATATCAACAGACAGACCTCCATGTAGACTGACGTTAACACACTTATTCACACTTTCACATTTAAGTGATGTTTGGGTATGTGTGTACCACCTTCTTTTTCTTGTTGCTTTGGTTGGTTTGTTTGACAAGCGGAAGAAAGTTTATCCGCATAAAGGGAAAATATCGGCATTATTGTATTTATGCAATGCATATAATAAACCGACTCTTCAGTTCCTTCGCGTCGACGTCATTCTGCAAAGGATGAAATCGAATTGATTAGCTTTAATTTCAAAATAACATTAAAGCCATCTATTGTTCACAATTATTTTTTCGTTCATTTCATTTTATTAAATATAAAACACATCTGTAATTATACAACTGAAACGTCTGATTCTTAAACTTATTATTTAAACAAATAACACAATTCTATTACTTTTCAATTCAAAGCATTTCGGTAGAGAGTAAAAGTTAAAACCATTTATTCTTTTCTCTTTCGAAATTTCTACAATTTTTTTATGTGATTAAACCAAATTTAAGTAAATCAACAAAACTATCAAATTTCCTTCTTACACCTCCTACGCTTGATTTATTTTATCTATTTATTTATTATACCATTTTTATTATTTTTATTATCCTTATATTGCATAATGGTGCGTGCAAGAAAGCGCTTAGTACAGAGCTGCAAATATAATAGAAAAGAATCTTAAACTTATAAAATGTTTCGAATTATAAGAAAAACCATTGTATGTGCGGTCACAGGAAAAACACCGGGTTTACTCCTGTATTGGACACACAAAATATTTTATTATCATTATATTGTATTGTTACGTTATATTATATTATTATTGCTATATTTTATTATTATATATATATTTTTGTATACTAATTTTTTTATTTATATATTTTATACACTTATAAGGCGAAAATACCAGTAAATTATTGCGTCCCCGCGTTGCGGGGTGTTGACAGACGTACGACTTGCATGTTAGAATGCAAGAGATTTGCTGACAGACGGACGGCGAAAACTGGCCAGTTAGCGACGGAGCAGGCAGTTATGAAAAAGGTAAGAACCAATAGATGTAGTTTGAGGAGGATGGGTAGGAAGAACAGTACGAGTCGTTCAACATTAAAAGATTATATATGGTACGCGAGGGAGTTGGAGTTGGCGAGGGCGGTGGCAAGATTGACGGATCAATTACAGAAGACAAATAGATGGATTGTGACTATCGACGAGGACTTCTTAATTTTCGATTACATGGACCAAGTAAATGAACATTTTGTGCTAGCTTTAGAAGGATTGAAAAAACCATGTGCACAAGCAAGGAAAGACCGAGACCTAGACGAAGCAGAGGAAGAAATAGACGTAGACGAAGAAATATTATTAGGAAATATCGAGAAAAATATGACAGTAATGGATACCAAGGGGGAAACAGGACGGGACGATAACACCACACATACAACGCCATATAGTCCCGTATGTAATAATTTAGACAACATGTATAATATAATAATAATGGAACCAGCACTTCAAGAGAACCACGCTGATACGACAAATCGAGCAGCTCAAAGCCGAAAATGCTGCATTGAAGGAAAATCCAGGCCAGGAAGTGGAAGCAGCAGCTGACAGCGGAGTGCCAGGAACTGTTTACAAATAAAAGGACCGTCTACAAGCGAGCTGAACACCATGCTCGGATGCTCGGGTGCGGATTAACGCCAAAAGAAAGGAAAACGATGGAGTGCATTTCAGCCCTTGTCTTCGTCGTCCGAAGCCTGTCGACGGATTTTAATACAATGCTGAGCGCCGAACCCACCACTAGTCATAAGGGTGCTGCGAATCAATTACAAGCCAATATCGAGCTTGCAGAAGAAATTGGCTTAGACGTTATAGCTGTCGTCTGCGACAGATTGGCGGGCAACAAGGAAAGAATTAAAATATTTTTCAATGGCGTATACGAACGGAAACGAGCAGATGGCAGTCTTCAAGAAATATTATTGATATGCGATTACGTATACCTATTGCACGCACTTAAAAATACAACAAAAGATAACGAACTGTTGGACTTCAACATCCAATCGAAAGTTTCGCATAGAAACGCGCTCAGCTCTGGGCGGCTAGTGGAGTCACAAATTAAATTTTGGGGCAACGGAGAGATCACTACCGATGACTACCATGTCATCAGTATTTTTGATTGCACGATCGAA